>RJWT010050447.1:0-10854 GCA_004365215.1 Cuniculus paca
GCATCATTGAGAGGAGGTAAGATTAATGCAGATAGACTGTGATCTTGAGTAAATTGCTTAATCTCTGAATTTCAGTTTCCTCTGTACAATAGGAACAGCGATAATTCTAACTTATGTGGTGAAGACTGCTGACTTTGTCAATATTAGCTATTTTTAGCTGTTGTCGTTGTGATTATTCTCCACTGGAACTTTCCCTTTTGATTTGCATCTTCTTCTCATCTTGACTACTGGGTCTCAAGCATCTTTATTTTCAAAGTTCTTCCCAGTCAGCATTACACAATGATGACTATTTCACCGATCACATTACTTGTCACTGAATGGATTCGCACCATAACTACTAACATGTTTGCTTTTGCTTTTAAAATATCAAAATTGAATTAAATCAGCCATCTGACTAGTAGCTGATGCAAAAGTCTTTGTGCTTATGCATTGTGGAAAAAGTAGATCTAGGACGAACCTAGAATGTGCAAGGCTCTGGTTTTCATCCCCATTAATGGAAGAATAAAAAAGCAACTCTAATGATTTCTGAGAATTTTGCTATAATCTAGAGCAGTGGTGTGAACTTATGGCACATGTGCCACAGCGGGCTATTTGTTATCATTGAAAACTAAAAGGTTTGCCATCGCTGATCCAGAGTAAGGTAAAATCCTTTCAGTTCTATAGTTCATTTGATGAGCTGACATTTAGGAGCTGTGTTAAAAGTAATAGGAGATTTCTTGCTCAGTATAGGCTACAAGTGAAAATGAATGTGAGAATAAGGGGAAGAAGAAAAACATCTAAGTGGTAAAAAAAAAAAAGTAGAAACTAGAGCTAACTTATAGAAGTTCAGTGAGAAGGGGCTGGCCTTAGAAATGTGGAAATAAACCCAGATGCATAGAATATTTGTGATGGGAGATGCCTGGGGGACCAAGGTATATGGATGGAGGAATTTGTGCTGTCAAAGGGATATTTTTGTCTGATATAAAGCTATTTTCCAAGTTATCAGGTACAAGAAATATTATTACAATAAAAGATGAGTTAACCTGTGGTAGAGTGTTATTTAGTAGTCCAACAAAGTGAGTATTATCCTTGAGAGATGGGTAAGGTCAATACTGATACCAGCGGTGGGGAGAGGATTCTGGGTCAACCCATCGAAAACAGAGTATCCCCCTCTAGTGCTAGTTAGAGACAACTGCAGGCACATGACCCTGATTGAAGATGTTCCACTGAAGCGTCCTTTCAGTCTGATCCAAGCTGACCATGTGCTGAGGAACTCAGAAATGCCAAGAGCTGATTCCTGCCACAGGGCATTTTATAGGGTGACAGTGACAAATATAGGCAATTTCATGTTATATTTCAATATGATTTCTCTGGAGAGTGCCATGGAAACAGTGAAGCAAACCTGTGTGTGTAGTTCAGGTTCCTTCCAAAGCTTCATGTAGATACCAGCAAGAGGTTCACCTCCATCCCTACCAGCCCTGACTTGAGATAACCCACATTGACCCTTGCATCACTTACAACTAAACTGCTATTGAGATTCTAAGCTTTTGGTTTCTGGTCTTTGGTCATGAGCTTCCCTTCTTCCTCCTTCCTTCCTAATGCCACTCCTCTACAACATCCTTTCCACACAGGATGATGAACTTCCATCATGTTATAAGTTGAACTGTGTCCCCTCTTTCTCCAAAATTCGTATGTTGAAGTCCTAACCCTCAATTCCTTATAATATGACTGGTAGTGGAGTGTTTAACTAGGTAATGAAGGTAAGATGAGGTCATATGGATGGGCCTCAGCCTTTATAATTTAGTGTTGGTGACACGGATAACACACAGACTGAGAGATGGTCATACAAAATCTAGGGAGAAGGTGGCCATTTGAAATCCAGGGAGGCAGGCTTCTGGAGAAAGCACACTACTGACACTTTGACCTTGGACTTTGAACCCCTAGAACTCTGAGGAAATAAGTTTTTTTTGTCCATTTAAGTCTAGGCTGTGGTGTTCTGCTATGGTAGTCTTCTCCAACATGCATTCCTCAAGGCAGGGGTGGCTTCCCTCCCTACCTAGTCTAGCCCACAGCTTGTGTCTTCTGAACTTGCCAACATTTCCTTGCCGATTCTAGATGTGTCATTTGGCCACACTCCTGCTAATCTTCCTCTGGGGAAATCAGATCCCAACTTCTTAGGATAATTTCTGCTGCCACAGTCAGATTCCATAGGATCATAGCCCTTAGCTCCATGAAGTGAGATGAGTTCTGTGCCCCCAACACTTTGCCCTGTCCTGGCCAGTTTACAGTATGTACAGCTTCTTTGCCACTCTAAACCTGCATGGCTCACCATGACCAATGCTGGTTCTCCTGCTCTTTGACTCCACAATTGACCCTGCTCTTGACTTTGTTGGAGGCTCACTCACTCACAAATGTACCCTCCTTGCAACTATCAGCACTGCACTTGCTCCAGGCTGAGGAAGAATCTTCCTTTCCTTCTCTGCACTTGTTTCCTGAGTACCACATGCGAAGCCAAGGACAGGGGGTGTGGCTCAATGGTAGAGCGCTGCCTAACATGCATGCAGTGCTCTGGGTTCCACCCTCAGCCCTGCAAAAATAAAAAATAGAAAAAGAAAAGGGAAGCCATGGACCATAGTTATGATTCATTCAAGAATGCAGCGTATTCATTCAAGAATGCATCACAGTTTTGTTAGTAAAAACAACTGGAAATAACCTTTCATTGAAACCAGTGCAGCTTCTCATTTTAGGTGTTTTATCATGTTTGGTCATAAAAAGGTTCAGTAGAGCACCCAGAGAAAAATTAGTAACTAATAACAAAATTAGAATCAGCCCTTCTGAGTTTGAAAAGAAAGAGGAAATTAGGGCATGTAATATTGAACTGTAACAACTCTAGCTCTAGCTGCTTATATTCAAGTATTGACATCTTTTGCAGCTGGTAAAATCAGTGTGTTAACATTTAAACTTTAAGGTTGAAAGTAAATCCATATTTTGTGCTAGTATATTACGCCACAACCTCCAGTACTCCATATAAGTTAGGAAAGCGAAAGACAGTCATAAATATTTAACACCTCAAAAATTCCCTTTAAAAAATACTCAGTGTAGGAGACCAGTATTCCTCCCATAGGATACTTCCAACATCTATGATGTGAACCTTGATTTGTAGTTAACAGGAAGGGATAAGCTAGAGCTCATGGAGTAAGTTAGAACTTTTAAATGGATTCATTTGTTCTTTGGTAAGTGTAGCCTTTCTTTTCATTCTATGGAAAATCTCATATCAGCCTTAGACGTAGATGTAATAACAAAGAATTGTAGCCAGGACAAATGAAAGTGACATTTTAAATTCACTGTGGTCAGAGACATTTTCAGAGTTTTAAAAATTTAGAATAGGAGTTTAAAGCAGAACTCAATTGATGATTTAATAACTGGTCATTGGAATGCCTATTCTGTTTCTCTGTAGGATTCTTCCAACATATGTGCTGTGGACCTTGACCTGTAGTGACACAAAGGAATAAGCCATGGAAAGAAAACATGTAAGGTCAAAATCAAAGACAGCATACAAAGGAATGATAAAATCAAACAATCAGTTGATGAATTCAATGTCACAGGAATAAGTATTGTGTTCAGTTGTAACCTGTGACATCAATATTGGAATGCATAACTAGCATAATTTTAAGGATAATATTGTTAGGGACAACAACTAAGTTTTGTGTCCATTTAATAATTTACAAATCACTTTCACATGTATCATTATTGTAAAAAATGGCTTCATGTAATTGGTAGGGTTGGTTTTAAACGGAATGATAAGGGGATAATATCCAGAATAGACAAGGAACTCAACAGCAAAAGAAACCAAAACACACTAAATAACTTGATTAAAAACAGGCAGTAAAGCTAAATGGGTAGTTCTCAAGAGAAGACCTACAAATGACCAGTAGACATGTGAGAAAGTACTCAACATCACTAATAAGCAGAGAAACGCAAATCAAAATCAAATGATATTACCTCACTTTAGTAAGAATGGCTGTCATCAAAAAGACAAGAGTTAACTAGTGCTATTGAGGATGTGGAGAAAAGGGATCCTTTGTACACTGTTGGTAGAGGTGTAAATCAGTACAACCATTTTGGAAATCAGTATGAAAGCTCTTCAAAATATAAAAAAGAGAAAAAACATGTAACCCAGCAGTTCTACAACCAGTTATATAACCAAAGCTGATGAAATCAGTGCAGAAACCTCTGCATTCTAAATTCATTGCCACGCTATTCACTTCCAAGGAAGGAAATCACTCTAAGTGTTCATCAACTGATGAGCAAATAAAGAGAATATAGTACATATGCACAATGGAATACTATTCAACCATAACAATGGTCAAAATTCTATCATTGGTGACAATGTGGATATTACAGGGGAACGTTATATTACGTGAAATAAGTCAGGAAGAGAAAGATAAATACTACATAATCTCATTCATTTGGAAAAGTTAAAAAGTTGATCTCACAGAAGTTCAGAGTTGAATAGTGATCATTAGAGCTTAGAATGACTTAGAGGTTGGGAAAAGGTAGTCAATAGATAGTAAGTTGTAGAACTGCACAGGAAGGTGATTATACAAATAATGTACTACATATTTCAAAAGAACTGGAAGAAAGAATTTTGAATGTTCTCACCACATAGAAATGATAAGCATCTGATTAGCTATGCTTCCCTGGATTTGAATATTATACAAAATAAACATGGATTGAAACATTATATGGTGCTCCTTAAATATGTGTAATTTTTATTATTATGTAAAATATTCCTTTCTGAATTAAGCATCAAAAGAAAATAAAATATTTTGAAAAAACTAAATACAGGAGGTGAATCTTAAAAAACTTTATGAAACTTTGAATTTATTCAAAGTTTTGAGTAGAATCAAGACAATTTATACAGTGAATCTAGCTCTTGATTTTATAAAAAACTATATAATTAATAATTTTTCTATTTCAGAAAAATTATCACTTTTCAGTGTCATCATGATCAGAATTGTACAATTTTATGTTAAATTACTTTTGACTAAACCATATGTGCTTAATTTATCTAGATTTAAAAAAATTAACATGATGTTATTGACTTAGGGAGATTCACAACTAGAAGGAGATTATTTTTTACTTGTAAATCATAACTTTTTTTTTGTATCTCAAAGCAACAGTCATGATGAATAACAACTTGGAAAAAGTTCAGAGGGATGGCTCAGACCTGGCTACTTAATGCAGCAGGGTTAACTGGAGGCCTCTGGCATTTTTCTGAGTCAGTCAAGTACATCTCTAAAAAATGGACAGGATTTTCACATCTCATAAACAAACTGTAAAAAAGCCTCATTGAAAATAGGGAATAAAAATTCCTATAACTAGTCGTAAAATTTAGTCATAACAATGGCCAAGTGCTTCTTCTGTGAGAAAGGCAGATGTTAGAACGGACAGAACTTTCACTGTGTAAGTGAACAGAAGCAGCAGCTTGGGGACAGTGGAGATGTTTAGGGCCCCTCTGTTACAGGGGGCCATCAGTCCAAACAGCATCATCATGCCAGCCATCCCAGTGATGCATATTCTGCTTAGAAGAAGCTGTAATTTCAACTGTTAGAAAACAGGATCAGATCTTTTTTCAGATGAAAAAACATGGACATTTTAACATGAATCTAATTTTCTTACTATCCCTCTTTTGGATTTCCTAAAATTCAGTAAAATACATTATGATGGACTAGTTTTCCTACAAACTACCAAGGAAAAGAAAAAAACTGTGTCAGATATGGAATTTCATCTGACTCTGTATGCACTCAGCTAGCTACTAGATAGTAATAAGTAGATGATGCTTAATTCAGAAAGGAATATTTTACAGTGACATGCTTGGTAAATGTATCCCCTACCAGCACAGATGGCATAAAAATGCTTAGCGATTCTTTTTTCAGACTTCATGTCATGCTGTGGGAAGATATGGCTGAAATAAATACATTTTATTTTGCTTTGTGACATTTTTCCATATGATTTAATTATAGAGAAGGGCACATAAGAGAGCTTCACTATTAAGTGGGATCCATTATATGCTTAAGAGCAAATTCAAATCTTTTGTTGAGCACATTTTTAGAAAATAAATTGTGCACGCCATGTAAATAATATGACATTTGGTTGCAGTCAATTTGGTTTATGTGTTTTGCCCAAAGGAACAGGTGATTCAAAGTTTAATCTGCCCCTCGCTTGCTTATTCTTAATAACTTGGCACCGTAAGCAGTTCTTGGGTATCAATATACCAATTAACAAAATAATTCTTTCACGGCTGTTGAAATAAAGGGTTGATTCTCATCTGCATATTTTGTTGCACAGGGCAATGAACACACAGAACAGTCACAGAGGACAGCAGGGAAAGAAGACAGAGTCAGTGTTGCCCTTGCAGATGCAGAGAAAACAAGCACAAAAACCTCTTACAGGCGCTGGGCACTGAGTGGTGCTGCCCAGAGACCTGCTCCAACCACCGCAGCCAAGGCACTGAATGTCCGGGTTACTCCAAACAGTGCATTTGTCTTACATTCGATTTGTGTTTGGATAGAATCAAGGGAGCTTATTAGGAAAGCCAGGGTAAATGTCAAATAAGAAACTGTATTTGAGTCATAAAGCCCTTTCAATGCATTTTGTATTTATGCAAGATTGTAAAAAAAAAAAATATATAGCTAATAGGGTTGCTGTAGGTGCAATGATGTCTTTTACCCTTCCCCGGTTTCACCTCTGCTGTCCCATGGCAGGCCTCCCTGAACTCTCGGCCAGCCTGTTAGAGCAGTCTCTGCAAGGATGTTGCTCACACTAGTCTTTGCTTTCTACTGGCTCTGTCTCTGCAGGTGTTTTCCTGAAGGTTGGACAGGGTGAGGCTTGCAGGTTTGAATTCCGAACTCCATCCTGGATGGCCTGGATGGCCCTCCTCTGGTCACCCTAATACTGTGTGTTTGCCCTCATTATATAATGAGCATTCATCATGGGGATGCACACTGGTCGGTTTTCCCCAGGAGGCATCAGTATCCCTGGGGTTGAGGGTTTGTACTTTCAGTAATTGGGACCTCTAGGCAACCCATGAATGCGAGCATTTCTTGCCAACTGTTTGAAATTTGGAGTGACATGGGTACAGTCAAGCCTTTCTCTGTGGCTCTTGGTGGCCATTTTATTCCTTCTCTCCCCAACACCTTCATGCCAAACCCTGCCTATGCCTACGAAGACTGTGTCTAATGTGTATTTCCAAAATCTGTAATCCTCTTTTAGGGCTATTCTTCATTAGACCTTTTATAGAACTTCATTTTATTTGTGTCTGTGTAACACCTGATACATGCAGATTTCTCTGATAGACAACCCTCAGGGATAGGAAAGAGGTCTTGGAATGAGATCTTTTTACTGTGCTATGTCCTATCCACCACAGTACATGGGCCAGGCACCTAGGATAGCCATGCACCTAGGCTCAACATGTTTTTTGGAGTCAAACTCCTACTGAGAACATCAGTGGCAAATCTTGCATAGTATTCTGTGGTTTCCCTATACACAGATGTCCCAGGCCCTGAAACACATCATCACAGGAAGTCTGAAATGAAACAAGCCAATATCAGGAGCCTGAATGGTTCCAGTCTTGTCTCAAGCCACTCAGCTAACAGAAACAACTAGGAGTAACATCTAGGTTTGTCTCTAGGCTGTGTGGCCCATCTAATTCACCATGCTTTTAAAATCAAGTGTGACAGGGGTCCTAGTTTGCATTAAAGTCCAAAACCAAGAGGGTGGTGGATGAATGATGGAGTAAATTTGATCACTGCAGTATTTGATCCCTGCTGGTTGCGCAATCCAGCCTCTGGATTGCTACAGTAATGACAGGTTCTGAGGGCTCTCAGGGCAGCGCTACTTTCCCACTTACCTATTTGTCTCACCTAGGCAAACCATCACCCTCAGGGCCCAGTGATTAGTAACTGGACAGCTGCCTCTATCCAGGGTCCTCTTCAGGCCCACAAGAAAATTCACAAGTTGGCAAGGAGAACTTGGAGTTGGTTTAACAGCCCTGAGTGTGGTGGGGCCAGGATGACAGACTGAATCCCAGGGATGGTCTCTTGATCAGCAGGAAGCAAGTGTAAGTAAAGCAGACTGGCCTGTGGACACATGTGACTCAGATGCTTGGAGGAATCTGAGGGTGATTAAAGTTATTACAGAGCAAGTGGGAATAGAAACAAATACTATTTTGTTACTGATTATGACCCAATTTTTACCTCCCAGTTAGACCTGGCCCTACTGTAGCCTTAGCATTTTCAAAAACAAATACCTCACATGTTATCTTTTTTAAGCCAAGCGTTTTCTTTAAAAAATACAGAACTTTGCAAAACTTCAGAAAGACGCAGGAGAATAGAAAAACAAGTAAGAAAATATCTGAAATAGTGTATGTAAGCAATTTTTGCTTCTCTGAGAAAGACTTCTTTGATTTATGCCAACTTAAAAAATAAATCATATCTATTTACCCCTGAAATATAGTATGTATAGGTTTAAAATAATAATCAAGAGCTATAAATTCTTTTTCCCTGTGAAAATTTATCCTGCAATTATTTATTAACCTTTGTATTTTACAATATTATTTATTACTTACACCAAAGAGAATTCAGCCTGAAGTTCTACAGCTATTTTGGTATAAACTCTTTTATAAGTTTTAATATTTAATATGCTAGTTGAAACTTTTTTGAACATTTCATAGACCATTTCCAAATGTATAAAATACAGACATTAAGTTTGATAAAAGAATGATATAAAATATAGCTATTAATATTTATTATACTTGCAAGCCTCAGAATTTCAATCTAGCTCAAAAATGGAGCCAATGAAAAAGTAGTTTAATTACAAGTAGGTGTGGATGCAGGTGGACAACCCCAGGTGGGAGTTGCTGGCCACATACTGGCCTGTGCGTTCGCTAGGGATGTAGCCAATTATTTTGAAAGAAGGAAGTCAGATTCTGATTTCCTCTTGTTCCTCCCTGAGTTACTGATGTCCTGCATGTGCAGTCAAAGTTATACTCATTTCCCAGGGAAATTTGGTCAGGACAGAACCCCATCAGCATTGTGGCCTCACCAGATCTTAGTTACTCTTGCCATGTGGTCTCTGCTGAAGCTGAAGCAGCCCCAGCTCCCTGTACTCTGTAGCCCTTGCCCTGCTGCTGGGTTACCAGGTTCCTCTACTTGGTTCTGTTACATCGCTTTGCCTAAGTCTATTATAGTTGGGCTTTGAGACCACTCTGCCCTTTTTTGCTGGGGTCTTGACCCCCGCTTGGCTCTGGTTATCTCTGGGCGCTGGACCTAGAGGCCTCAATGACTGTGACCCCACTGTACTTATTCTCAGCCTTGGTAGTATGTCAGTGCCACCAGGGAAGGTTTTTAAATTGTCCACGCCCAAGCTGAACTCCAGACTGCTAGTACTGTTCGTACTAATAGGTGTCTTTCTTGGGCTGTCTTTGGTCACTCTGGTAACCTATGTGGGCCAGCTCTGAGGTTATTCACTCTTGAGGCCAGAGAGAGCTGGAGAAGAAATTGGCAAAATCCAAAGGAGATTTGAAAGGACTGTGTAATGAATGCTTGTGACTCAGATTATTTGTAGGCATTATGAGGGGGATTGGGGTTACTACGTAACAAGTGGAAATAGAGATTGGCACCAGCGATTTAAAAACATCCCATGTGATTTTAACATGTAGCCAAGACTGAGCTCTGCAGTCCTACCAGGGCTTTCTAGACCCAGAGTCATGTTTATGATGAAGAACAATTTTCAGTATCACCTATAACCTCTGACTACCACTCCCCACAGCAGAACAATCCTTTTTGTAGGTCGCCTGGACCGTGGGGTTCTCCTGGATGAGAACGGCCTCAGAAACTTGCCAGCGACTCACAGCTTTTCTTCCAGCCAGCACAGCTGAGGAGGCTCCTCAGCCCCTAGGCCCTGGACTGCCTGGCAGATGTGACTTTCCATGTGGTTTTTCATAGCTCCCAGTGTGTTTTATCTGACGTTCTTGCCAAGGGCTGCCCAGCAGGTGTACATCTAGTCTGTTGCACTCACAAGACTTAGACCTACTTAAAAGATCATGCAACTCTATTAAAGGAGATATAACAGCTATGCTAAATGCATGTCTACAATTTTAAACCCACTTCAAATTCTAAACAAGTAGCCCCTAGATTTTTAGAGGTCCATAGAGCTCTTAGTAACTGCTATTGGGTTCCAGGTGGTACAAACTATTAATATTTGGAACTATGAAACATGTCCTCCTCCAACCCAGCATCAGAATTAAGATGTGAAGTCCAGAAATAATTAATGTCTTAGACTTGGGGACTGGCAGGATCAAGGTTAATATCAGTTGTAGTCAGGGGTTGCAAGGAGAACAATTACATACAGGACACATAATTTATAGCATTATTTATAATGATCACCCAAGAAGTCAAACACAAAGAAAGTGCAGGAAATCTGTCCACAACACTAAAGACCTAGAAAATCCAGCTGAGGGCCTGGATCCCATGGCAATAATCTGCATGAGTTCAGCTAAAAACCTAGAGCCCACGACAATGACTCATGCAAGTCTATTTCATGGATGTGTGCTGGGAAGGCCCCATGGTCAGTGGTGGAAGCTAGAGTCTGTGCCAGCAGGGTGAAGGATCTGTGCCAGCAGGCCCAGGGTTCTGTACTGGAGCCAAGAAGTGATGCTCAAAATAAGGACCAGGGCTCCCCTGAAAAGTACGACAGCCATCCTCAGCTACAATGAGGTCCTGAGCTCCTCCGATGATGAGAACAGCTGAGCACGCATCTGAAAGCCAGCATAACAAACTTCTCCTGGAGATTAAACAGTACACATCTTCCACT
>RJWT010050448.1:0-10852 GCA_004365215.1 Cuniculus paca
TATCTTGTTTCTCTGTTAATTTTGACAGATAGTTTTTCAGGGTACATCACTCTGGGTTGGAAGTTGTTTTCTTGCAGGACTTGAAGTATTTCACTCCAAAGTCTTCTTGATTTGATGGTTTGTGTTGAGAACTCTGTCATGATTCTGATGGGTTTTCCTTTATAAGTGACCTGTTTCTTTTCTCTAACAGCTTTTAATATTCTGTTGTATTGAATTTATGGAATCTTGATTATTACATGTGTGGGTGTAGATTTATTTTAGTTATGGCTAGCTGGAGTCCTATATGCCTCACTTATCTGAATATCACATCCTTTTCCCATATTTGGGAAGCTTTCTGCTAGTGCTTCTATAAATAGAATTTTAATGTAATTTGTGTTGACCCCTGCTTCTTCATTGATGCCTATCACTCTTAAATTATTTTGCTTTGCATCATCTTGCAGTCATTGAATTGTTATTTCCTGGTTCCTCATTATTTTTAGGAGGTCTTTACTTTCTTGATCTCAAGGTGCACACCTGTCTTCAAGGTCTGAAAGTCTATCTTCAGTTTCTTTCAAGCAATTTTGCCAGCTTTCAGTGGAGTTTTTAATTTCCTGGATATCTCTTTGAATCCGTTCCATGCATTTGAAATACCTCTTATATTGTTCATTCATGGTTTCCCTCATTTTCCTATGCTCCTCTATGTGTTTTATCTGTGTCTTCTTTAGAGAAGCTTAGCAATTCTTTTATTATGTTTTTCCTTTCTTCTTTTACCTGAGATAGTATTTCTGTTCTAATTTGTTTCATAGCCTCATGAAATTGTCTCTTTACTTCAGTTGCCATCACTACAGAAACTTCAGGTGTAAAACTCTTGATCTCTTCCCAATTTTCGTCTCCTAGACTTGCTCTGCTTGGGTTGGAGTCCAGGGACTGCCTTTTGCTTCTTTGTCTGGACATTTTCCTGGGTTCTTCCAAACAAGTGAGCAGTAGGGTCCCAGGCATTTCCCACATTGGCTATGATCTCTCTGGAGCATGACTGTTTGGTTCTTCTTGCCAGTGCTTGGCATGGGTATCCAATGGTGGCCACTGGGTGTTCTGGTGCAGGGCCCACTTCTGTTTTTCCCAGCCCTTGGTGTTTACCTGGGGCAGAAGTGTCCTGAGGGCTGTCAGAGTGTGCACAGGAGCAGGGCCTGGCTCTGGTTTTCCACTGAGCTGTTACCAGGTCTCCCAATGTGTAGTCAATTGAATTTTGAAAAGGTAACCCAGGCAATTCAATGGGAATGAATAATCTTTACTTTACTACATTCAAAGAAAGAACTTAGACCCCTGTCTCAAGCCCTACACAAAAAAAATTTCAAATGAATTGAGGACCTAAATTCTAGAGCTTTGAAAAACTTAGAACATATAGGAGCAAATATGGGTTTACTTGGATTTGCCAGTAACTTCTTAAATAAGGCAAATGATACAAAAGTAGATATGCTGGACTTTATCAAATTTGTTAAAAAACTTGCCTTGAAATTTACCACTTGAAAAGGAAATCCACAGAAGAGGTAATATTTGCAAATTTTATATCTGATAACCCTTGTCTAAAATATATAAGTAGCTTTTACAATTCAATGTCAAAAAGATATGTGACTCAATTAAAACAAGAATGACACTTGAATAGACATTTTTCCAAAGAATAGGCTCTTATGGTTGATACATTGTGTCAACTTGAGCAGCTTAGAAGTTTCACTGAGAGACTCAGCAGGGAGCCAGAGTTTTTACTTTGTAAATATCCTCATCCTGTGCAAAGGAGGGCAAGGAGATTTTGTGAGTGCTACACCTGCCCTGGGTGTATGTGGGTGGGGTGTCCTGTGTACAATATAAGGGAGGAAAAGAGGCTTATTTTTCTCTTTTGCTCTGGCTGTTGCTTAAAGTGCTGCCCCTGTGCCATACCACCCTGCCTTGGAGCCAGCTGATTATGGACTGAAATCTCCAGAAACTGTAAGCTAAATAAACCTTTCCTTGCTACACTTTGGGTGTCAGGTGTTTTTTCTCAACAATGAGAGAAAAGAAACCAAGACACAGGCACCAATGATCGCTAAGCAGATGAGAAGGTGCTTGACATCATTAGTCATCAGGGAAATAAAAATCAAGTGGGGCGGCTGCATTGAGTCAGACATCATCAGTGTTTTTGAGGATATAGAGAAATTGGAACTTTTACATATTGGTGGCAGGAGTCTGAGATAATATAGGTACACCAGAAAATAGTGTAGCAGTTTTTCAAAAGTTAAACATTAAGGTACCCTATGGCTCAGCAATTCTACTCTTAAGTATATATCTTAGAAAAATAAAACATAGGGTCACACAAAAACTGTATCGAGTATTAATAGAAGAATTGTTAATAACAGCTGAAAAGTAACATATTTCACTTATCAACTGAAAAACAAAATAAGACATTTCCATATAGTAGAGTATTATTTGGCAATGAAAAAGTATAAAAAATACTGACATACTATTTGGAATGTCAATTTTCCCTATTAATTTGACTGGGCAAATACAAAAACAGTGGATAATTGAGGCAGAATAGCCCTTTTCTGACATATCCCTGAAGCACAGTGTGAAAGGAAGTCCTTCAAGTAAGCAGAAATTCAAATGTGTGTCTTATTGTACACTTTGCTTGAAAGGGGGTATGGCCAGGCATACAATTAATATATAAAGTTACAAGCTATAGCCAATGGTTTGCCTGGTTGGGACAGGGACTTAGTAAACACGATTGGAAAATTGGTGACAAGGAAATCTGGGAAAGAGGTATGTGAATAAACCTGTAGGAATGTGTGAAAAAAGGAAGGTATTTGTTTTTCATATGAACGATCAACAGTATTTTCAAAACTGAGAAGATAAATTGACCTGATTTTGTGAACATCGGTTATCTTGTTTTTTCTGTAATCATAACTCACTTTGTCCAGTGGGTTCATCAACAAAGTGTTAATGATGAAGAACCATGGATATTATGTATTGGCTTAATGGCATTAATGTCTACTTGCCAATATGAACCTGACTATGGCCAATGCTGAATGCCCAATCTACCAATGGCCAGAGACTAACACTGAGTCCCAGACATGGCACCATTGCTTGATGTGAGCAGCCGGCTACATGGTGCTGTGCTGATTCCATTGGATCACTTGTATACTGGGAAGGTAAACATTTTTAAAGATAGCTATGCTGGGTAGGAATTTATCTACTTTAAACAAAATTCTTCCATCAAAATAATCATCAGGGGACTTCAAAATTCTTTAGTCAACATCATGATATTATGTACAGTATTAGTCTTTTTTATGGAAATCATTTCAGGTAAATGAGAAGAAGTGGGTCCATGCTCATAGAACTCACTGGTCTCATGTTCTCCACTGTGAAGCAGATAGTTTGGTAGAATGGTGAAATGACTGTTTTAAGGGGTAATTAGAGTACCAGGTAAGTGCTACTTTGTGGGTCTGGGGCAAGGTTCTCCATAAGGCAGTATATCTCCTGAATCAGTGGCCAATCAATGGTGTTTTTCACCCCATAGCCAAGATTCATAGACGCAAGAATCAAGAGGCAGAAGTGGAAGTAGCATGAGTCACTGTTACACCCACTGATTCACTAGCAAGATTTTTTACTTTCTTTTTTGATGAACGAATATTCTAGAGGAAAGCTTCTGCCAAGAAGCACACATTTTGTAGAACTAGAGATTTTTGACTGGTCATTCCTAAAAATCAACAGACAAATAAAGGAAGTGATCGCTGGCTAGGGAAATTAATTCTTGTTTTCTAGGAGAAATTAGACTAGGATTGCATGACAGAGGTAAGAAAGCATGTTTAGGTTATCTCTGAAGGCATTCCCTAGTGTTAACAGAATCCTCTCCTGTGATGAAGTCAATGGAAAACTACAGCACAATAACACCAAATAGGTCATAAAGGAAGATGTAAATACCAGATATGATCACATAGTTTCAAAATCAAGTACTGTGATTGTCATGAATATTCCTCCTTATTTTGTTATGTATGTACATATGTATGTATGTATGCCTGGAACTTCATATCTATATCTAGCAAATATTTTTGTTTTCTTCTTTCATTTATCTCCTTATTTTGTAAGACAACAGATATTAAATTTGTATTGTAATAAATAAGTATTGCTAACAGTATATCATAGTAATTTTGGTACAGGATACAACGAAAAATAAACACCACTCAAGAATTTTACCTTGTCTAGTGAAGGGGCCTGTGCGTTTCTGGTTGAATATGGAGGTTTGTGTCATGTTAGGTGAAATAAGCCCTTGTAATTTTCTTTACTTGGAGGTTAAATCTGAAATAAGGAGATATGTATGTATGAGTGTCAGGTTGACATAGGGTAGAGGTGTTGATAGTTAATTTTGTATGTCAACGTGACAGGGTCATGAATATTCAGATATTTGGTTTAACACTATTTCTGTGTGTATCCATAAGGATGCTCTAGATGAAATAGCATTTCAATGCAGAGACTAAGTAAAGCAGATCTGCCAAGTTTGATTGGACCTGATCCAGTCCTGAGTAGAATGAAAGTCTTACTTGACTGTTGTGGAGCTGAAACTTCAGTCTTTTGCTTTCCAACTTGGGTTTGGAATGGTGTTTCCATCATTATCTTTTATGGTTTTCAGGTCTGTGTACTCTACTGGAACTACACCATCAATTTTCCTGTATCTCCAGTTTGCTGACTAAAGATCATAGATTTCCCTGCTTCCATTATCATGTAAGACAATTTTTTGTAATAAATATAATTTCCTGTTGATTTTTCTGGAAAACAGACTAATGCATATAACTCAACATGGCTGAATTTTGATAACATTGTTCTAGATTCAAAAAGCCATACACCAAAAGTCACATACTGTATAGTTCCATTTATATGAGATGTCTATAGCAAGTGAATCCATAAATATAGGAAGTATGTTTGCGCTTACTTAGGGCTTGGGAAGTTGGAAGTAGGTGGGGATTGATTTCCAATAGGGCATTTCTTTTGTCATTTGAAATGTCAGAAATTGATTATGGTGATGATTGCAGAATTCTGGATTTGTGAAAATCCACTAAATTTTACCGTTTTTGTGGATTGCATAGTATATGTGTGGATTGATTTCTGGGTTCTCTGTTTATTGCTGTATTTGTCTACTGTATGCCAGAATCATAGTGTCTTTATTGCTGCAGTGAGAATAGTTAGCGACTATGAATTCTCTAGTCCTTTTTTTCTTTTTCAGACTGCATTGCGTATTTTAAGTCTTTTGTATTTCCTCAGATGTTTTAGGGTCAGCTTGTCAGATTTCACAAGGGAACTACTAGAATTTTCACAGGGATTACATGGATGATCTGCAAATTTATATATTAGCAATCTTAAGGCTTGCGTAGTGCTTTAATTCATTCAGGTTGCTATCACAAAATACCATATAGACTTGGAAGCTTATAGACAACAGAGATTTATTTCTCATAGTTCTGGATGATAGGGGGCCAAATACATATCAAGTCACTGTAAGACCTGGGCTGTGAGCAGGGGTTAGTATGTGGTTCGTGGATGATATTTAGCCATGTCTTCACATAGTGGAAAGGAAAAGGAATTTCTTTCAGACATATTTTATGGGAGTTAAAGTCCTCTTGAAATAATTTCCTCTCAAAGTCTCCATTTTCTGATACTGTCACCTTGTTGATCAGATTTCAATATATGAATTTGGGTAGAACATAAAACATGTACATTATAGTACATGTCATTAACTTGGGATTTTTTTTTTACTTTTGTATTCTTCAGCATCTCTAATAAATTATATTTGACAGGTGTATCTCCTAAGTATTTCATTATTTTTGTTAGTGTTGTAATTGTTATTGTTTTTTTCTTTTATTATTAAAATTGCAGTATTTATGTTTTCTTTTTTACCTTTCAGCATTTTAAGGTGTTTCTCCTCTGTCTCCTATGTACAGCAAACATAATTTCTGCCAAGAAATCTGTGGTAGCTCTGATCTCTGTTCCTCTACATGTTACTACATGTTTTGCAACAGATTCTTCTAAAATTTTTCTCCTTATTGCTGGATTTTTAGCAATGAGGTTGTGAATGGCATTTTATGATTGCCCAGCTTATTAATAGTTTTTGACAAATTTAGAGAATTATTTCCTATTATTCCTTCAAATAATGTCTCCTTGCAACCTGCTTCCTACTTTCTGGCATTCCAATGACACATATATGAGGCCACTTCTGCTCTTCCCATCTGATTTTCGATTGCTTTGTTAGTGTGACTTCAAGTTCAATTGTTTTTAACTTCAGTGTTAGCATGCTATTGATCCAATCCAATCCAATTTACAAATAGACAACATTTTTAGAACACTCTTAGCTACACAGAAAATCTGTGTAGACAATACAGATGTCTCATATACCCAAATTCCTTTTTATTAGCAACTTATACTCAAACAATGTGTTTGTTACAACTATTGGACTGAGATCAATACATTCTTATTAACTGAAGTCCGTGCTTTCTTCAAGTTTTCTGTATTTGTTTAGCATCCGTTTCTGTGCAGGATCTTGTACAAGATACCATATCACATATAGTTCTCATGCATGCTTAGGACTTGATTTTAGTTACCCCAGTGGCATTGGATTACTGGTTGGGTGTTCTGTAGGATTTCTTCCTACTAGCATTTGTCTGATGTTTTCATGGTCACAATATGTTATTCCTACTGTGCTCCAAAGTTTTTGTTCTCTGTGTCTTTTCTAACTTTTGCTACATGAGTATCAGCTAAAGCTTTAGAGACAGTCCTCTGTAGAACTCCACTGTTCTCTTTCAGTGCAGTCTGCTCTTTCTCCCACTTTGACTCCTGTCCTCTGCTTTCTCTACCTATTGAGATCATAGGCTCTCTGTGGGTTCCCTTGGCCTTAAGTGGAGTCTGGAAATCACACTCAAGTTTTTAGCTGGGACTACTTCAGGGATCCCCAGTGCCTAGTTTTGATCTCCAGAGGACTGCACTACTGTGATGCCAGTTGTCCAATGTCTGAAACCCTTGTTTCATGTCCTTTGCCCAACATTTTTGTTGCTTAATGTGTCAGGGTGAATCCAGTCCTTGTTACTCTGTATATTCACTGTGTGTGAAAGGTAATAAACTGATTTAAAAATAAATACAAATTATGAGCACTTTCCATGTTATGAAACGGGCCTGTGAAAAATGATTTTAACTACACTGTATGTATTTCCATCATTAATATGATTCATTGATTCTCTCTCTCTCTCTCTCTTACGAATTGAACCCAGGACCATCACATTGAGCTATATCCCTTGAGACATAATCTTCTTAAATCAGTGTCTTTGTCACTTTTCTCATCCTTTGGATGAGAAATAGACCTCTTCTCCATTTAAAGGAGAAGAGGTCTATTTTAGCACACAATGTGTAGAGGTTTTGATCTACAGTTGTCTAGTTCTAAGGCCGAACAGCATGGCAGAGGCACATGGTAGAGGCGAGCTGCTTTGGAAATGGCAGACAGAAAGCAGAGAGCATCAGGGAGGAGCCAGGAATGGAAATCAACTGTCCTAGGCCACATCCCCAGTGACCTACCTCTGCCAAACAGTGCCACCTTTTAACATCAAGCCAACTATACCACTCCCACAATCAGTCACCTTCCAAAGGTCCCGCCTTTGATTCCATGAGGCTATAGGAGATCATCTGGTATAAACCATAATAGTTACTATGCTGCCAAGGCTGCGCTTGAACTAGTTGAGCTGTTTTCTCACTTGGTCATAGTCTTTGAACTTTGGTTGTGGTGTTTTTCATAAGAAAAACATCCTTGTGGGGAAAATACAGTAACCTGTTCTTAATGCTTTTGTATTTTCTATTTATACTTAGAAATAGATTACTATTTGTTTGCTCTTGTTAGTCTAGTTATTTTGTGAGTTTAGTTTTTACATTAAACTCTTTAATCTGGGGTTGATTTTCATATTTTGTGTGAGGTAATAGTCTATTGACTTCTGTCCTCTGCTAATAGTCTATATTTGTTTTTTTCCAAATAATAAAAAAGTGAGAATTTGAAGAAAGTCATTAAGACAATGAAAACCACATCCAATTCTCTATTCTTTCTTTTCTAGAACTTCAGTGATATTCATCTGGATCATTTTTTTCCACATATTTTCTGTTCTTTCATAAATTTTAAAACATTTTTTACAGTTTTCTTGCTGCACCTTTATCTGGGCTTTTTATTCATTTGTTTTTCATTTTCCTAATCTTTACTTCTGTTGTATCTCATCAGTGACTAAACCTATCACTTGAATTTTGTATTTATTTTTACTTTTTTCCTGTTACAGTTTTAAGAAACTTTGGTTTCTTTTTCATATATTTCAGTTCTCCAGTAAAACTCCTCATTTGACTATTTTCTTGTAGTTACTAGTTATACTTATTCTAAAGAAATCTAACAACTCAGAAATAACCAAAAGGCTATTTCACAACCAAAAGACTTCCTTTATCTTCTGCTCCCCCTTACCTAGTGATCAATTGTTCTAACTTTTGGTGTTCCAGGTGATAGTGGATTAAATGGCTTACATTTTACATGAAAATATAGACACAAGATTAATTCATCCAAAGTGAATTTGATTTTCCAGTAGCAGGAAAATAGAGCTAGCAGGATCTGATCTAGTTAAGTATTGAGACTTATTTCAAGCTTTGTAAGGAGTCTGTTTCTTTTTTCCTCATTTGGAAGGCACAGTTCTATAGGATTTTTAAATGTTTATTTTTTTTCCTGGGTACCTTTTCTTCCATCCATCCCTCAGGTTCTTCATCTTGATTTTCAGAGTCCTACATGATCTGTTCTGGCACATACCTCTAACCCCTTCCTGTGCCACTCCCCTTGTCTACTCCTTTTGCTTGAATATTGCTATGCTTTTGTTGTTGCTGCAGGGACAAGCAGGCTTATTTTGTCTTAGGTTTATTGTACAAGTTCTCTGTTACATCATAGTATGCCTGTTGCTCTCATTCAGGTTTTGAGCTAACTGCTTTATCTGCATAGCATCTTTTAATTTTCCTCAGAGTCTTTTAGATTTATGTGACTTTTTCCATTTGTTAAATGTGAAATTTTATGCAGCTTTCCAAAATAGAATATGACCACCATAAAACAATGATCTTGCTAGTATTGTTTGCTGTTTCATTCCCATTAAAGCCACCTTGTCCAATGCAGAATATGAAAGCTACCAGTGACAACTGACAACTAGAAATGCCTCTAGTCCAAATTTATATGTATATGTAAAATGCACACCAGATTTTTGTAACACAAACTTGCTTTTAACAGTGCAAACTTTTCCCAAAATTAGCCTTTTTCTAATTGTTATGATTAACCTTCCATGGTTATATAACTTTAAAACAAAGGCATTTGCAAGTGTCCCTCTGTAAGAATGGCTAAACATTGAGTGTGGATTGAAATCTACTAAGATGATTGACAGGTCATTTAATCTTTTATTAAAAGTTTTGACCTTTTTTTTCTAGAAAATATATTAGTAGAAATAGAACTCTAAAGTGTTTCTTAGAGAGATAATAGCTTCTTTTTTTTTGAAGCATGAGTGGAGTAATTACAATGGTAGGAAGATGCTCAGGTTAAGAAAGAATATACAAGATAGATAACTATACTACTAATCTCTGTTAGTTCATGAAAAAGAGCAGTTTGTGTTTTCATTTTCTGATTGCTTGATCAGTATTTTCATGCCTGAATCTTGTAATCTGAACAACTACTTTCAAGATAAAAATATGCAATACATTAACTAGTGTTAATTTCTTATTTTTTTGGAGTTCTGTATTGTTTTTATCCCTTTTTTGTTTTGTTTCTACAATTAAAAAAGAAAATAAAGGAAGAACATGGCAAAGCAGATCAGAACAGAACAATGCAAGCAATACAGGACTTCAAAAAAAGACATTGTTCTGTTCTGATTTGCATTGCTGTGTTTTGATCTGCTTTGTTCTGTTTTACTCTGTTATATTTTGTTTTGTTTTATTCTCTTTAAAATAATAAAAAAAGAAAGAACATAGCAGTCCTTTCCCTTCTGGTGATATTGTTCCTTTTAATATGACCCTATTTTGGGATTTTCATTAGCTGATATTTTTCAAGTTTGTGTTTGCTAAACTATTGTGAAATTACTAGTTTCCCATGCAAATTGCATTCTAGAAACGTGATTCACTGAGCAAACATACACAGAAGCAGCAATCCACTTGAGTGGAGAGAGGCTTCATATACCATGAAAATTGATGCATGTTTGCTGAAGGGAACATAAACACTGAAAAGTTTAGGGAAAGATAGTGGTACTCATGAGATGTGATATTATTATTCTTTAGATTTTTCAGAAAACAGAAAATAATGGCAAATCATGTACATCATCAAAGTTCCAGTATCTATTCTCAGTCTTCAAGGTATTAGAATAAGACCTTTAATTCTTGGAATTAAATTTAGCTGCTCTGGTCTTGTAAGAACTGCTGATGTTTTTCTTATTTTTTTTCTCCAATGAGAAAGAAGTACCTGGACTTAGACTAACCCAATTCCAAGTAACTGTTTGATTGTGTGCTGTATGGCAGTAATATGACTTTATCTATCTAGGGAAAAGATGAAATTGGAAATAGTCTTAGTTGTAAATAATAAAATTCATTTGATAGTTCATAGATAATTATCGCAATGTTTAAAAGTTTTTAAAACTGTAAGTATTCTGCAAAATATTTATTTATGGGAACTTTATGTAAGTAAAAATGTGGCATGGGGATTGAGTAAGAAAATATTTTAAGATTCTACTTTGCTCTTCAAAATGGAATTAGGGAGATCATAAAAATAACAGCATCTATTTTAAAGCACTGTGCACTTTTAATCTTTAAGGAGAGGCTA
>RJWT010050449.1:0-10842 GCA_004365215.1 Cuniculus paca
CTGGAGGGGAAAGGTTTCAGCACCACTGTGACTTCGTGTTTGCGCTCTAGCACAAAGGGGAACGAAGTGCTTGTCGCTTACACAGCAGCACACAGGACACAGACTCCGCAGGAGCCCAGACACGGCTGCACCAGGGACCACGTCACAAGCAGGGTGGATGCGTGCGAGCAGGGGACCCTCCCCCCGAAACCACAGCAACAGGCAGGAACCCAGTGGCTGTGACGTTCGGGCGCAGATTCAGCCCAGTCCTGCCGCATCCCAGCACACGGACGGACCGGGAAGCTGCCTTCCAGTACAGCTTTCATACAGAAAGGCCAAGGGCTGGGCCTGCCAGAAGAGTCCTGAAAAAGAAACTCGAAACGGAGGATGCACGCTGCCTGACCCCAAGACCTGTGATAAAGCTCGGTCATCCAGGAACACGGTTCTGGCACAAGGACAGACACACAGATCCACGACTCGGAGGACTGGGTGACGGACAGGTCCCGCTCTCCCAGCTGCACAGCTCCTCCGGAGAACAGACGACCTCCTCACGACACCTGCACACAAGGATGATCTCGACAGAACCCTTGCACAAAATTAACTCTCAATGGGCCAAAGAACTAATGTGAAACCTAAAATATTAAGAAGAAAGCTGAAAATTCTGTGTTCTCAGGCTAAGCGAAGAGTTCTTAGACACAAAAAAGCACGATACCCGAAAGAATACTAAATTTAACTTCTTAAAAATATGCTGCTCTTGAAAAAGCGTTGTTAAGAGAATGAGAAAAGAAGCTCCAGAGAGCAGCGCACAGACAGAAGATCTGCACTGGAACATTTCAGTGTCTCTCAGACTGTGACCATCAGGAAGCAAAGGGCCCAGTGCGAGGCGGGCGAGACAAACCCGGGAAGCACACTCCCCCTCGGCGGCCACAGGGAAACGCAAATCAGGGCAAGAGGACACCGCACACCTGCTGGGCTGGTGCAGACTGAGACCGCAGCAGACGCCGCTGCGCATGCCCGTGCACCTGCCCGAGCCCTCACGGCTGCGGGGTGCAGGAGGCTGGAAAGTCGCCTGCAGCTACACGAGGGCGCACTCACGCCCCCATCTCTAAATATGCACTCAACAGACACGAAAACCCACATTCACACAAAAACCTGCACAAGGACGCTCAGAGAAGCTTATTCATGACCCCAAATGGGGAAGCAAGAAAAAGGTCTTCAGGTAGCAACGGATACACTGTCTTTAATCCACACAACGGAGTACTATTCAGCAATAAAAACGAAAAACTGCCGATGCACAACACAAATCTCAAACGCGTCACGGCGAGTGGAGGCTGCAGACCCTGCAGCCTTGACAGGGCTTGAGACTCTGTCCCCATCAAGACTGGACGGGCAAGTTCCGCCACAGTAACTTAAAGATGCCACAAGGTCCCCGTGACACCAGGCTCAAAGGCTCTCTTCACGCGCCATGGGAAGCCGGCCCAGTGTGGCACAACAGGCCGGGGTCTCCCATCTTCCTGCCTGGGAGCAGCACAGCAGGCACATAAGCCTCAGCACACAGGCGGGAAGACGCGGATCGGCCCCGTCTCCACTGCCTTGGAATGGAGAACGCTGCACACAAAGGCCCACGGGTGCACACGAGGAGCCCAAAGGAGCACGTGCACCAAAGCTCAGTTTAAACTGTCTTCACACGACGCACGGCAAGTGCGCAAAAATCAAAATGCATCCTGCTGGCAGGAAAAGGTCCCCTGCTCCCAAGGGGCAGGCGTGTGAACTCTGCACCCCTCACAGCAGAGGAAGGGTGGGGTCAGGGGTCAGGAAGCACCACGTGCAGCTCATGAGCACAAGCATGCTCTGCACATGCACCGCATACACCTTCACACACACCCACACCTGCAGCACACAGACCTGCACACGTACACTGCACGCGCTGCAGCTCATGAACACGAGCACACCCTGCACACACACACCTTCACACATACACCCACACACGCACAGTGCACGCACTGCAGCTCATGAGCACATGAACGTCCTGCACATGCACCGCACACACCTTCCCACATACACCGGCACCTGGAGTACACAGACCTGCGCATGCACAGTGCATGTATTACAGCTCTTGAGCCCATGCACACATGCACACCGAGGACCCAGCCCGCCCCTGCACCCTGGCACAGAACCCACACCTGCTGTGCCCTGGCCCTTGCACCACAAGCCAACCTTGATGAGGCTCAGAGGAGCTGGCCGGATCCTGCCAGGCAGGCTGGAGACTGTCTGCTCCCAGAACCGCACAGTCCATTCAGAGAGGCTCAGGGGCCAAGTGGGTTTCCTGCTCTGTATGGTGGAGAAGTGTCATGGTCAGGGTGACGCCCAGGGCCCACGACCCCAACCCCCTCACAACCATATGTGCCAAAGTACAGCTCTCACCACCCCTCTGCTTCCGTTCTGTGGGACCGACAGTGTCCCCCACAGAGGCGGGCAGCAACTCCAGGAGGGGGCTCGGCACTGTGGAACAGTGACACTAGACGACAAAGGACTCAGCAAGATCAGGAACACAGGTGTCAGGAAGGGAGGAACAGGCTATCCGCAAGGAAAACCCAGGGAGGTAAGTTTTCTCCAATCTTTAAAGTACCCTAAAATGACCACCAAATCTCCTTGTCTCTCTTCCTAAAAATGTATGTCTTCTTTCTAGATCCAATCACATAATAACAAACCACTGTTCACTCTGCCTCACGTCTTTCCCAACTCTTCTTAACCTTTAATTGCAAAACAGTAGCGTCCACACGCATTCTCACAGCCAGTACAGAATCCCGTTCTCCGCCTGAAAGCCGTCCCCAGGCGGACTGTCCCCCTCTGCACCCCGACTGCCCGCAGCAGCATGTGCTCACAGAAGTGTGCAGACACTAATGTGTTTACCCAGTGATTATCCTTGGCTGCTCTGCTGGCAAAAACAAGCAGGAAGCAGTACAGAAGAAGCATGCCACGTGAGCCACGTCAGCCAGCTCCAAAGCCACTGCACTTGTGTGGCTGCTAAGACTCTGGGAAAGAAAAGGCACCGCTGCCTCATCTCCAAGACGTTCAGCAGGGCCTTACGTCGCCTGACCCAGAGACACCTTTCTCAGGCCTCGAGGTCATTCCACACGGAGGGCACGGAAAAGGCTAAGAAGAATGAAGTTTCTGTAACAAAATTCACATCCTTAGCAACTTCAACTACGTGGATATTTGTAACAAGAATCACAAACCCGTCAAAATCGCAGCAGAAATGCTTGTATCTCTACTAGGACTACTTTTGCTTTTACAAAGGTTTTCTCAACAACACTTAAAAACTAAGTCAAGAGTTGCAGTGTATTAGATTGTTTGAATGATAAACTGTATAGTGTGTTCTCCATGGTTATTCTGTATATCTATAATATACAATACCGCTTTCTCAGGTCAGACAATGCCTGGTTTTTCCTTTCCTTTAACCAGCTACTCAGGGAGTACTTAGTACATGTCTATTCTGCGGTATAACTCATGGAAGTTTATACAGTCACAATGTGTTACGTCAGTCAAGTAGTCTACACATGACTTTCAAGTCACAAAGTGGTAATCAATCACCATAAAATAGCTGGGTCTCTCTTTTTACCATCTGTAGTTATTATTAAAAATCAACACAACTGAACTGGTAAGAGACAAATATGTATATTGGATGACTTGTGAAAGAGAATTCGTAAAGTAGGCACCGATTGCTGAACTATCTGTCCAGAACATAAAGAAGTCTATCAATAACACTAATGCTTCCTTTTTTTTTTTAAACTAGACTTAACCACAGAGCCCTGAAGGAGAGAAGAGGCAGTTAACTGCCACGATCCTGCGTGCATCAACTCATTTAATGCAATCAAAAACTCTAACATCTGCATGCCATGGCCTTCACCTACCACTACGGAAACACGTGTCCAGGAGATGAGATGACTTCTTAGGGCATAGAACTTTGAGTAAAAATGGGGTGTGCGTGCTTTGATCACCCCAACTGCCACCCCAGAGACAGTTGGCCCACACGAGGAACCCACGGCCCTGGGCAGCAGGAACACCAGGTTGACCTTGTGAACAGTCTCCCAGGAGAGGCACATATTCATGCACAAAAATAGTATTCTCTCCTTTAAATATTTCAGGAAACAGCAGCAAAAGCGTATTTTCTGTCTTCCTCTGGACTTCACAGTACATCTCTCTCCGAATCAATGTGGGTTTTAGGACCTTCAGCCAACAATTCTCCATCCATTTTCCATTTCTTACCAAATCAATTTTATTACAATTATTTACTCTCATAGTGGGTCTTACTCTCCATACAGACTTTTTTGCTCAGCCCAAGAAAATCTACATGCCATTTTTAAAAAAGCACTCAGAATCAAGGAGTATCACCTGATCATGTTCTTCCACAAAAGGACAACCCACAGGTTGCCATAAACCTCCAGCTGTCAAAACAAGGCTGAGTCAGGCAGGCTCTGCAGAGGAGGTGATGGTAGCCAAGGCTGCAGGACCAGGAACAGCACAGGCCCATAGGAGTGCAGGTGCAGGCTCAGCACAAGGAGGCACAGTATAGGGAGAGCCGAGACCCACACATGGGGACCGGGCATGGGCAGCTTCAGAGGCTGAGGCAGGCGGAGGTGCAGGGAGCAGGGCGGGGAAGGCACTGCCCAGGGCAGAGGTGGGGCGGGCCGAGCCTGCTGAGAAGGCAGGCTCTGTGCTCCTGGATGTGGGCCTAGGGCGCCTCAGCGCTGGGGTGAAATGCAGACCTCGGGCTTTGCCACAACCTGGCGGAGGCCAAGTGGCATATACTCTCCTACGAGGCGACTGTGCACTCTGGAGAGCAAGATGGGCACTACTCAGACATCTGGGCTGTCTCTCTAGGGCGGCAAGGAGCCAGGGAGGTGTTTTAGACAAGGCGGACACGTGATCGGACCTGAGAGCAGTCCAGAGTATCGACCAGAAGCAGCTCAAGTGGTGCACACACAGGGAAATTAGTGGGAGGAACCTGGTCGTCTGAGAAAACCGATACTTAACACACCTCAGAGTTTCAGAGCACCTTGCAGACAGTTCGGGATAGTTTAGTTTGTTCACAGCTGTGCTCAACTGAGGAAGGTACGACAAAGCAGCACGGAGAAGGCCAAGATCAAGGAGGCAGCTGGCGAGGCCGCAGCAGACAGCACAGGAGTCCCGACCACGTCTGCGGAGCCAGCCGCTGCGGAGGGCAGCTCAGCGGTTTCCTAAAAAGTCAAACATGCTCACTACACAGCCCCAACGCTGCACCCCACACACCACCCACGAGAAGCACAGACAGACGGACACACAGGACAGCGGGGAAGCAGTCACTGTCCGCTCACAGTGAGTGGACATTGGCCTGCATGTAGGATATCCCTAGAAGGAGCATGACTACTTAGAGGCGAAGAGGGCACTCGGATGTCCAGAAAGCATGCACGGTCTCAAAACATGTCAAGTGGCAGTCTCCACACAGAGACTGTTCTGATTCCAGGAAGCAAACAGCTGTGACAGAAAGCAGAGGCGTGGCTGCAACCTGGACCTGGGAAGTGGACGGGCTAGGGACACAATGCTCAGGAAGAATGGGCACACACGCTGTCCTCCCCACGGAGACCACATCACACTGACCACGGATGTTACGCTGACCATGACATCATGCTGACCATGGATGTCACCTCATGCTGACCATGACATCACACTGACCATGATGTCATACTGACCACAGATGTCACGCTGACCACATCATGCTGACCACATCACACTGACCACATCATGGATGTCACGCTGACCACAACTGTCACACTGACATCACGCTGACCATGGATGTCACACTGACCACGACTGTCATGCCGACCACGATGTTATGCTGACCACGACATCATGCTGACCACAATGCCATGCTGAGCACGGATGCCACTTCATGCTAACCATAACTTCACGCTGACCACAGACGTCACACTGACCATGGATGTTACGCTGACCATGACATCATGCTGACTACAGATGTCACACTGACCACAATGTTATGCTGAGCACGGATGCCACCTCATGCTAACCATAACTTCACGCTGACCACAGACGTCACACTGACCATGGATGTTACGCTGACCACGATGTCATACTGACCACAACATCATGCTGACCATGGACGTCATGCTGACCACGATGTCACGCTGACCAACCTATGCACTTGAAACGTGCAGCTTTCGTGCATCAGCCAGAATGCAACAGTTTTTTAAAGCTAAAGAAAATAGAAACTTTGTGTGTATGGGGGGGAGCACACATCTGTGAATGACCAAAAACACCCCAAAATAACAGATTCAATCCCTCAGAATGACCACCACACCATCTCCATTACCTCAGCATGGAGGAAAAGCACATATGGTATTTGGTAATTTCAAAACTAAAAATGTCGGTTATTCTCAGAAGCATACAGAAGTCCCACAAAGCCCTATTTGGGATTACAAGTATTTCTGTCAGCTTCTTCAGCACAAATGTTAACTCAGGCATTATTTCTTATCGGTCTTTTTATTTACCCACTGACTACTAGGATGACGGCAATATTACTTCACAGTTTTCATTATATGTGCATAATTAATTTGCTATTCCATGAATTAATGAGGTCGACTCACAAGTTTTATTTTTTTATTTGTAGTACTTTTTCCCCATGGAAAAGTGTCTCATTTACCCCAAATCACTAAATTATTCACATTTACTTTATACTCACATGCCTGAAAGATGTGGGTGTGCAGCTGTCTTTAAGTCCACATCTGAAATTTTATCTGTGATTACATTTTAATAACCCAAGATTTTAGTGTTTTCTTGGTCCAAGATACTATAGAAGTGTTCAAATATTTTTAATTTGTTCTTAGTCACTCATATTTTTAACAGATCTATCAATCTTCTGGACCTGTAAGCTAAAATGTTACACTTCTTTTAATGCATTGACTTAATTCTCCATCAGTTTTTTTTGTTTGTTTTGTTTTGTTTAATTTGGAGGGAGGTACTGGAAATCGAACTCAGGACCTCATGCTTGCCACACAGGTACTGTGCTGCTGAGCTACATCCCTGGCCCCCTTCCCCATCAGTTTAAATACACGGATTAACTGATCAAAATTATCAATCAAAAATATATCAAACTCTCAAATTTTATCTAAGACACAGTGAGAGGTAAAACGCAAATTGAAACCAAGCACCTGCGCTTGGAGAATTTACTTCTTTCTCTCTGAGGCTTTAAAATAGACACGTCAAAAAGTAAAATAAGAAAAACCTGAAAATAAAAAGTACAAGGTGGGGGCTCAGTAGTAAACGGAGGTTCACCAACAGTTAGCTGTAGCTTTTTGAGTCCCTTAGCACTTCTATTTGAGTGCCTCGAATCTACAAAGTCAGACGGCTTCTCTCCCAGAGTTGCCATGACATTGGAGCGAGGTCTTCCACGTAGAGGGAGGGCTTCTGCCTACCCCTCCAAACTCATTAATGTTCTGGCCCAGGTCGCTCACAGGTGTCTTCTCGGCCCGCCGAGCTGCCTGAGCTCACTTCTGTCTCCAGCCGCTGTCTCTTCACCGTGACCCTCCAACTCACTTCTCAGCCTGGGGGCCTCGGCGGCCTCTCCTGGTGGCTGGCTGGCCCAAGTCTCTCCCAGCAGAATTCGCTCTCTGCAGACCTCCTCCACCTCCTCTCCTGACTCCTGCCTGACCTCCCTCACTGTGAGGACGCGTCTCCCCTCCACCACCTTTGGCTCTCTGGCTGTTCTGCATCCCACTCTTCCTTAGGCAAACCTGGAAGATTCGAAACCTAATACATCTGCCAGACTCCGCACAAACTTAGCAAGACCTTGCCCATAAGTCATCCGGTAGATACAGATAGACAAACTGAGGACTGGAGATGGTTCAGCGAAAACTTAGCAGGATTTTAAGAGAGTTAGTTGGGGGTGGGATACAGCTCTGAAGTCCCTGGGTTTAATTCCCAGTACTGAGAAACATATTTTGGAATGAAGTCAATGACAACCCCACAGAGGGCGACCTTCGAGGGAAGTCCAGTGACTTAAGACAAAGCCGCACGACACACAGACGAGGTGCTCTGACAATGACACTAAGTACGACTGGCACACACGATGATTTCTTATTCAAGTAATGAAATCTTTTCATGTTTTCTGAAACCAAGCACTTTTAAAACCTAGCTGTGCTGAGGTACGAACAGTGCTAGGAGGGTGCTGCTTACGGCATCACGGACTCAAGGCCACCCTGAGGGCGCCGTGCGCGTTTCCAGCCTTGTGAGTCAGCTCCCGCCGAGTCTCCCGCAAACCCCAAGAAAGTCACTCAGGGTATTTTCCACTTGCCTGGTCACTGAGAACACTTTGTTTAGATAATCCCAACTGCATTTCTAATCCGACCGATCCACTAATTCTATAACCAGCGGCACCAGACCACCGGAAATTCTCTACACGGAGAGCTACCAGCTTTCACCCCAGGAGCCGGCACTGAGGCCCGCGCTGACTTGGACCCGAGGACCTGTGTGCACTGGAGCAGCAGGTGGCTCCTCAGCCCCGCTCCCTTCCTTCGAGAAGAGATAAATGCCTTTGACTGTGGTGCCACAAAAAAAAATAATAAATAAAATAAAATATCATCTCCAAAGCCGGGCATGATGGAATCTGAAACCCTGAGTGTTCAAGGTCCCAAACAGAGCTCCGCAGGGCACATGAAGGCCCTGTGGCCAGTGCAGTTTTAACAACCTGAAGGGCCAGCCCGCACACGGAGGAGGCGGTGAGAGAAACCCAGAGAGATGTGCACCGAATCCACGCGTGGCTTTAACCCTAGGGAGGGAAATTGGTGGCACCTCCGAGACACACACTGAGATGAGCTGGCGCTGCCTGGAGAAGGCAGAGCTACATTCTTATGCAGCAGGTATGGTTGCTAAGATGTCCACACATTAACTCAATTTATTTTTTACATTATCCAAACGGCCATGAATACAGTATTCTCTTCGAAGATTTTAGCCACAAATTTATAAATTTGTTTTTTTCTGAAAGAATTTCGTTTTTCTATTAACACTGTTCCAAATATTGCTCTATAAGGATTTAAACTTAATAAAGAACAAACACATCTAAGGGCAGACCCAGCCCTGTTCCTAGGGTCATCTGGGAAGGGCCCCTTCTCGGGAGCCCAAGAAGCAGGGGCTTTCCTTCCATCTGTTACCACCCTGTCCTCACCCCGCAAGGGGTGTGTGCAGTGTCTGCTTCGAGGCTGGCCCCCTGCCTCAGTCCATCTTCCAGGGACTCAGGCTTCTGCAGCAGGAGCCAAGGACGGAACTGGAGGTGACAGGACAAGAGACCGCCCCATTCATGGCCACAGCAGGGGCACCAGGCAAGAACAAGGGTGGACAGCCCAGCGTCCTGGCCATGCAGCAAGCCACCTCTGGCTGACCTGCAATAGGTGCCCGAGGCAGGAACTCAGGTAACATCTGACATCCATCTGGGGCAGGCTGGAGAAAGAAGAGGAAAAGCAAGAGGAAAACTGATTCCTACTTAAGAGGACACAGCCCGGTCCCCTGTTGCTGTGGAGAACAGGTGCGTGGGGAAGGTTGTCAGCCTGTCTGCATCCAGGCCAGCTCCCCAGGGGCTCAGCCAGAGTCCCTGTCCAGGAGGTCCTTGGCCGCCTCGAGCACAGTAAGGTCAAAGGTCACAGTGGGGGTTGGCAGGGGGAAGATGCAGCCCGGGTCCAGCTACTTTCTGACCCCCTCACACGCGGATCGCATCTTCCCCCTCCTCGTCCATGAAGAACTCCTTGTCAGCCTGCCTTGGGATAGTGGCGCGGGCCCTGTCTGGGCCCCAGGAGGCTGGGCTGCGCTCCCCTGGGACACCCAAGATGCAGCTGGAGAGGGAACTGCTGTCCCTCGTGGTGTGGCCGCCCACACTGTGGGTGAGCTGGGGCTGGGGGCCATCGCCCAGCCCTCGGCCTCCAGAGTGTGGGAGGGGCTGCCTCAGCTGAAGGGGGAGCATGGCGACCCTGCCGGGGTCCTCGTCCACGAGGTGACTGCGGCCACCTCCTCGGGGCCCACCCGTCCTTGTCCACGATGCATGGAGGGCCCCAGCTTGAAGTGGAAGGACATGACGGACTCTGCCAGCTTCAAACCATAGCTGGCCTCGGGCACAGTGGGCAGATCTGTCAGGTCCCTAAAGGCTGCGCATGGAGCAGTGGGTCTGGGGTGTGGGGGCCCCAGCTCCCCGGCGGCAGCCACCTCCTCTGCACCACCTTCCCCAGCTTCCACCTTCTCCACGGGCCTAGAGGACAGGCTCTTGGGCAGCCTGCCGGAGCCTTCTCTGCGGCCGCTTTCTCGCTGAGCTGCAGCAGGGACATGGCATTCCTGACAAAGAGTGCCGAGTCTCAAAGGGGAGTCCCTCTTCTCCTACCCCCCGCCCCCCGGGTCACCCACTGCCTGAGTATCAGCATCTGCTGGCTGGGAGGGAGGCAGACCCTTCCGAGGCAGCCGCAGGGCTGGGATCTGAGGTCCACGTCTGGCAGGTAGAGAGGGCGCCACCAGGGAGACCCCATGGCTCAGCTCCCAGTGTCCCGGCACAGGGTCTGCGTGGCTGTGCACTCCCCTCCGTGGGCTCAGATGTTCACGCAGGTGTCCAGCTCGTTCCGGCCCGTGGGCTCTCGGGTCTGGGAGCTGGCCCAAATTTATAAATCTGGACTGACAACTGGTTCTCCACACAAATTCTTGTATCAACCATGCTGTCCCTGTTTGTTGTGAACTGAGGTTTAACTTTTGTTCAGAACGCACAACCTGTGGGTTAAAGAATCATGGGGCACAGCCTTTGCCAGAAGACAGAACCATTTCTCGACCTTCCTG
>RJWT010050450.1:0-10847 GCA_004365215.1 Cuniculus paca
TTTCTGCTTCAAGATTCTCTTAATTGGCTTCTAGATTTTTTATACAGGGAATTGTTCTGTTCTGTGTATCACTAATGTACTGGTGTATCAACAAGAGAAAAGAGGGTTTGCAGCTCCTATGTTATCATTATATTGACATTACTCCTTGCTATAAATTTTGAAATGCCATTAATATCATTGATAGCATTGGACGTGACAAATTTGTATGTCATCATATTTTACCATATATAACTTATCTTTCAACATATATAGTAGCTATGAAATAAACAGCTGTTATAGGAATATGTTTCCTCTTTCAGTATAAAGAGATGCAAAGTTTTAAAATTATTTTAAGTAATCATTCCCAGATAGGAAACATGTGAACTGTCTCATATTTTTCTTTTTATATGTTTGAAATATATGCAAAGTAAAATCACAGCTCCTTTTCCCAGTCAGCACACAAAATTCTCAGACTAGCCCTGCACTTTTATTTTAACATGAAAATCACCTTTTAAGTTTTATATATATTTAAGTTAATTCAAATTATATTTATATCTCCTTTCACATATCGAGAAAAAAGTTTTATCATATTATCGTGTGTCTTACCAAATTAGAGATAAGGTATATAAGGACAAGTATCATGAGGCTTATTATGGTTCAAGCAAATAAAGACAATTCGCAAAATTCTTTACTTAGGAAGTTATGTGTGATTTAAAGAATTATCACATTCGAACATCTCATTGATTTTTATTTGCCAAGTTATTAAGCAATGTGAAATGTTGTAGGTGATGTTCTATATAAGGCACCTAGATACACAAGTTTTATATCTTATATAATCAAAGGAAAACATGTTACCTGTCTCTGGCTGTCTTTATCTCTGCTATGAAACTTGTTACTGTAACACCTATCTAGACAGGAAAGTATTGAAATGACAGAACATTTTCTGATTTTGTAGTGTGTAGGCAAATTTTGAAAGGATATACATTTCAGAGACTTACAGTCTTCATAAAACTGGAATTGATGATTTTAAACATATAGTTCTTGTGTCTCATGTTCCAGGCAATCAAATATTACATATAAATATATGTAATACAAACACGTTCAATATGCATATAACATAATGACATGTTTGCATACTCTCATATTATATATATGCTACACAATATGTGTAATTAAATTATATACATATATCCTCACATATTTCCAAACACACATTAATATATACATATACCAATCCAGAAATTTTAGAGACTTATATACTAAAGTTGCAAATACCCTTCTACCTGGAAATTTGGCTCAAATGTCTGAGTAGTCTGTAGCATTTTCCATTTAATTTCTTCCTTCACTTGAAATCCATTCAGCATTGACATCCAATAAGTAGATAAATTTCACTTGTTCACATGAACAATGATGAAATCAGTGGTGGACGCAGGACTAATGTTTGCACTTACCAGGTTGTTCATGTACTCAATGACTTTATTAAATGAAGAATTGGAGAAGAATAAGGATTTTCACTGTATATTTGCATTTAATCTCATAAAGAGATTCTTTAAGCAGTATTCAAAGAGAAAAACAGATATAAACTTTTACATAAGCACTATTGATATAAGCTAACAGATGTTGACTGCTTCTTGTGACAGTTATTGTTTTAATTAAGTCTCATAGAAACTAAATGCATAATGATTATGTTACTAAATTTACAGTTGAGAGTGAAGCAAGGAGGGTAACAACACATGTATAAGCAATGGCATCAGAATAGAATTTAAGGAGTTTATTTCTAGAGCCTGTGCTTTTAAGTCTTAGTAAATGTCACAATAAAGACAACCTTTTAGAGTTTCTAAATTATGTTACTAAATTAATATATCTCTATCTATATGTTTATCATTTGCCATCTAGCTATTTTTCTATTTCCTGACTAAATGTGCACATGTGTGCATGGCAGTAGATTAATACAAAGGTGAATGATTTGTTTAAAGAATATTGAAATAGATTCAGGCATGTTAGTGCATGCCTGTAATACCAGCACTTGGGAGGCTGAGGCAGGAGGATTACAAGTTCAAGGCCAACCTGGGTTACATAAGTGAGTTCAAGGCCAGCCTGAACTACACCATGTCTCCAAAAAATATTGAAAAAGATCAATTTCCTACAATAAACACAGTCTGTAGGATCTAAAGTGTACAATAAATAAAGCAGTATAATTCCCTATAGCAAATATATCAAGCAAATTTGATGGTTAAATGTTACAATGCTTGGAATTATTAAATGGTTGTGGTTCAAATGAGGCACTTTTTCCTTCTAATTAAACAAAGAAGAGATTAATAGGATTTGTTACAACTAGAAACAGTGTTCTGATTGAGAAATAATAGGAACCTTTGCTCATCTTCATTATTCACTTTAGAGAATTATGTTTGCCATGCTCATTTAACAGAATATATTATTCTCAAATGATTTTTCTTTGCTTAGTTCTCCTAGTAAACAACACACTATTTGTGTGTGTGTGTGTGTGTGTGTGTGTGTGTGTGGTATTAGGGATTGAATCCAAGTGCCTTACACTCACATACATTCACATTGTTCCCCCACAACACACACACTTCTAATTTTGAGACAGGGTCTTATTAAATTGTGCAGGCTGAGCTTGAACTTTTGATCTTCCTGCCTCAACCTCACAGAGTGATGGGATTACAGACATGCACCACCATGCCCCACTCAGTATTTTCAGGTCTAAAATATATTAATTTCAAAAATATTCTTCAAGAACTATCTTTAAATGTTGTTTTAGGCATACATATATATGTATATATGCATATGTAATTGCGTATGCATATTTATTTGTGTGTATATATGCATATTTGTGTTTATAGGCATGTACATTTAATATTTATATCTGTATTTCCAATGATACTGTATATAAAAAAACTGAAAAATGATTTGTAGCTTACTAATAATAAATTAGCACACTATTAAACAATTACTAGTCCTTATTTGTTAGGAAATAACACTCAAATGTTTTAATAATGCTCCTTGTTTTGTTCTCAATTTTGAACTACTGTATAATACTTTATCAACCTACACATTGAATTTAACTTATAATCCTCTTTAAGTGAACCGAATGTCTTTGACTATGGTATAGTGTTATGCATAGTTGTATCAATGAAAAGGCAAAAATTTGATTTAAAAAAATCAATTATTTATTAAAGTGTATGGTGATCACTAGTACTACTTACTACATGTGTATCATTACTCAATTTATGGTCCTGTGATAGGTCCAGTTTCCTGCCCTGAGATCATATGAGTTGTTTTGTTCAATGAAAAAATAAGAATGACACATGACACTTTAGTAGCGAGGCATGAAAAACTAGTGCATAGAAGGCTGCACTGTCTTTTCTTTTCTGAAGCGATCATGAAAGTGATGGCAAACCTTTAAAAGCTTTAAATGATAACAAACAGCCCACTGCAGTATGTATGCTATAGGTTCACCACCAATAGTATGGATAGTACCTGTTTCATCCTGAGCCCCTTTGTAGCTACAATAAGCTACGCCAACTCACATCTAACACATACCATGGACAAAAAATACGTTTAATTTGTTGTAGGAGTAGTGTTTTACTGGCTTCTTTTTTTGAAGTTTAGTAGTACATATTAATTACACAAAATAATGGGTTTAGTTTTTTTAAAAGTTTAGCTAGAGGTAGGGATTACTTGTCTTGTATTAACATGTAGTCCATCCTGAATGGTACTGAAGCATTCCAAACATTATGGTACTCTTATAACAAAACCCCTAAAAGAGCCTACACACAAAGCAGTGAAGGGCTCAAATAATATTTAGGGAAAATAAAAGGAAGACTATTAACATTGTGCAGTGGCAAAATAGTTGGTAAAGTAGAAATTCCATTTAGCCCAACTATTCTCCTTCTAGATATCTTCCCTAAAGAGTTACAGACATTATATCACAGTGATGTATGCATATCCGTGTTTATAGCAGTGCAATTCATAATAAATAAATCTTGGAAATAACCTATGTACATCAACAGATGAATTCATAAAAAACGTATTTATACACAATGGAGTACTACTCTGTCATAAAGAAGGACACATTTGAGTCATTTTTAGGGAAATGGATGCACTTTGAGGCCATAATATTAAATGAAATAACTCAGACACACAAGCTTAAATATCCCATGGTTTCTCTTACATGAAAAAAAAGATATACATATTGAAATAAAAGACAGATAATAGGAAAAAAAAAGAAAAAAGGTTATTGTAATCCAGTGCAGACAATGCATCTAAGTATACCTTGACTCAGTACAATTGTCTCACATGTTTATATGTTCTTTGAACTATTAGGGTTCCAATCTTTATATATATGATAATTAAGATTATAAGGGTCTATAATATAAATAAATGAATGTGATATTGGACAAATAAAAGGGGGCATGAAAGAAGGAGGGGAGGAGAGGAGTTGAAATGTGTTATGTATATGTACCAATTCCCTACAGTGAATGTAATCATCATTTACTGCAAACATATGCTAATACGAGTAGTAAATAAATAAAAAATAAAACAAAACATATTTGGTAAAATTCTTAACTGCAATACATAAAAATTAGAGGAGGTACCTAAAGAGTTTAGAGCGCCAAGGTAAGGAAGGAAAGAATAAAATGTTAATACTGAGTGTTGGTTGCTGCTAGTTATATTTACAAGATATTACGAGAACAAAATTACTGAATCATTTGTAAGCAAGAATGAAAAAGAAGAGAGGAACACTTTGAATTGAAGCACATGTAGGATTAAAAAAGGAAGTGTTTTCCCAATCCAAATAGCAATGGATATGTTTAAGAAATGCTTTTAAGTAAAAAAGAGCGGATTAAAAATGAGATTTACTGCATGGTTTCTCTGGTGTGAAAAACCGAAAGTGTAAATAAGGACCAATACATATAATAGGTATTGTGAAATAGGAAGAAAATCTTCTAATTGAGAGGGAAAAAAAGGGAGGGAGAGGGGGAAAAGGAAAGATGGGAAAAGTAAAAAAAAATGAGAAAGAAGGAATAAAGGGAAATAAAGCTTTTGTAAATTGGGAGGGGAGGAGAAGTTGAAGGGAGGGTAGGGAAATGGGATAAAACATAAACAAGCTATATCATGTACATGTACAGATTCCCTATGATGAATGTGATCATTATGTATATTTAAAATAAACCAATAAAATCTGATTGAAAAAGGAAAACATCAGATTTGGGGATGGGGATGTGGCCTAGTGGTAAAGTACTTGCAAATCACCTATGAGACCTTATGTTTATTTTCTAGCCCAAGCAAACAAACAAAAACAAAGCAATGAAAGCTTTTATAATTGAATTGTATAAAGAATCAAATTAAGACTTGGTCATCCCACAAATTGTTGAAACATAAAATCGGTGTTTTTATCAAAGTAAATATCTGAACCTCGTGATAATGATTGTAGCACTTTGAAATAGTTAAATACGTTGTGCTGGGGAACAAAGTCTAACATCTTAGCTTCATGGAACAAGGGATTAACATCATAAGGATAGGCCTAAGGTCCAAAAATCAAGGAATAATAGCAAATGGGAAAATCTTGTTTAACAAAAAACTATCAATATGACTGGTAGCACATGAAGCTTAATAAAATCAAACAATAAGAAGCTGACTGAATTTCTCAAAGAGTCTAAAATAAATAATATTAAGCATTTAGACTTAAAATCACCCTTGATTCTCCCTTTTTATATGAATCGGAATCATTCTGAAAAAAATTAGGCAAAAAGAATATATTTTGAAATGCCCAATTTAAATGTGCTTGAAGACGATAAAATAGAGGAGATTCCCAGGGGCAGGACTAACTAATAGGGAGGACAGTATCCTATGGAGTAGAATTGAAACCAATCAAAGTAATATACTGTATTACTATACAGAAGTTCCTTGCAAGGTCTTCCCAGCAAAAAAATAAGCCTGAAATAGACATGTAATTACTGTAATTTCCTCATTATTCTATTTTCTAAGTAGGAGTATTTATTGTACATATACTGTCTTGTTCTGCTAATGTATATTGATTAATCATATGTCAGAAAATCTTCCAGTTGGCCACGAGTTTTCAAAATCAAGACAACTCAGACTAGCACAAATCATCTCCCTTGGATAAGAGTGCTGATTATCAATCAGAGGTCCTCATATTTCAGTTTTGCTGAACTAGATAGAACTCTTTTGCTGTCCTTACAAAAAAAAGTAAACTCGTTTTGTCTGTAGAATGGATATAAATTGATATTAAATCCAGAATATGCATTGTAGTAGTTATTTGTGAAGTGCATTAAATACTTCCTTTTCTGTATCTTATAGGTACTTGGTAGAACTATCCTTTACTCTTCCATTAAATTTTGGTATAGGTGTATTATTTGGTTGCAAGTGAAATATAGTAGAGGTTATAGTAATATATGCCACTCTGGCCTTAAGACGTAGAACAAGTGTATAATTCTCCACTTTTCCTCTCTTGCAGAGATAATTACATGAGCTTATGACAGAACAGAGGGTCTTGAAGTCTGACTTGTTGAGTGAGACTGATGATTAGACATACCCTGTACCCAATGACCAATTTTAGCCACATACTATGAGCAAGATCTACAATTTCTTACGGTAAATCACCAAGATTTGTAGAATTTTTATTGTGTAGTATAAACTGGCCTACAGTGACTGATTGTAAGAGTATAAAAAAATGAGTCCATGTTTTGAAATAATCACATTATAATAACCAAGACCAAACAGTAAAATTTTTTAAAACACCAACAGTAAAAATAGAAGACATAAAATATTAGCAACTGAAGTTCATGCAAATTTATCTGTAAAGAAATGTGTTTACTTGATTTTATAATGCCTCAAACAATGATGTCTAGAAATACAGACCATCTGTACCCATCGTTAAATTGCCTACTCAAATGCATGTAGGCAGAAGACAAGGATAAGCAATACCTAAGGGACTATGCTATGGTTTAGATCTAAAAAGTTCCTCAAAAGTCTCATGTTTAGAAGTGGAGCCTGGTCAGAAGGAGCAGGTCATTGGGGCAGGAGGGAATATTCTTGTTTGTTCAGGGCTTCTCCCTCCCCTCTCTGATTCCTGACTGCTTTGGGTCGAGGAGCTGTCTTGTGCCATGCCGTTTCATCATATCATTTCTGCCGTGAAGAGAATTGACTTTGGACTGAATCCACTGGAAATAATAAAATAAGCCTCTCCTTCTTTAAGGGGAGGGTGTTAGATGCTGTGTCCCAAAGATAGGAAAGTTGACTAATAAGGACCACATCTGATTTCCTTTAATGTATTGGGAATAGTTCTTGGCACTGAAGGCTACAAAACATAGAACCTATAGTGGAAGATTTATTTTCAACTTACAGTTGATATATTCGGTGTGCTTTAGTTAGATAAATGGCATTGTTTATCTGTTTTTCTCTCCACACCATATACAGAAAAGGAATTCTAACTACTAAGGAAAAGCCACCAGCTAAAATATCCTCCAAGCTAGCTCATCTCTCATATTAACATATGACATCTGATCACTGATTTAATCAAAGAGTTAGAAATTTAACAATAAACACACGGTTTTAATACAGATAGTTGAACAAATAGCTAGCTAACTAGAAGTATTAATGCATGTGTACATAAATAAGTTTCCTGGTAATATCCACTGAGTGGGTCTAGAAACACTGACTGCCTCATAGCAAGCCTCCCTAGGGTAGTAGCAATGATAAGACCTAATGTCAGATCTTGTTACTTAAATACCATTCTTTACTAAAAGAAACAAAGATTGCATAGATGAATAGTAGATTGCAGAACTAGGACTAGGAAAGAGCAAGATGAGCTTAAAACATCCTGCTATGCCAACAATTTGAGAATCCAAATAAATAATGATAGCAGGGAGTTACAATTCATTGAGGGAAATAAGAATTCATGAGCTGGGGGCCAGGGATCTAGCTCAGCGGCCTAAGTGCCTGCCTGGCAAGTGCAAGGTTGTGAATTCAATCCCTGGTGCTGCAAAAAAATAAATAAATAAAATAAAAGAAATCATGAGCTGGGCGTGATGGCGCACTCCTGTAATCCCAGCACTAGGGAGGCTGAGGCAGGAGGATTGCTGCAAGTTTGAGACCAGCCTGGGCTACAAAGTGAACTCAGGCTAACCTGAACTGCATAGTAAGACCCTGTCTCAAAAAGAGACAAAAAAAAAAAAAAGAATTCATGGAACCTTTAAAAATGAATTAATGACTATATAATGAATAAATAAATGAAAAAGGAAAGCTCTTTCTTATAAATATATGACAGAAGCAGAAAGTTATGATTTGGCAGCTATCATAGCAAAACTTGCTTCAGTCAAGAATTATCAATAGACATCAAAATTTATGAATGAACCCTAATGGGAATGTGTACTTACACATATTCTTAAGATATTTACCAATTAAAACTACCCAGTTTATCAAAGAATCTTGGCAAATATCACTTTACCAAATAATCAAAATTAACATTGCTGTTAGTGGATCAAATATGCATCACATGATTTGGATTGTGATACATGGAGAAGGATACATTATATCTGTTATACTCCTGCCAAAACCACAAAGACATAATTAAACAAGAAACACCCCAAACTGAGAGACATTTTGTAAAAATAAATGGTCAATACTCTTCAGAACATTAACATAATTAACGTAAAGTAAACTTGAGGAAGTCTTCCAGATTAACAGAAATGGATTATAATGTTCTATGGTTACAGAAGAGAAAGGTCTTGCTTTTAAGAAAACAGACCTTCAAATATTTAGAAGTATCATCAACACAACTTATTCTCAAAAATCTCAGAGAAAACAGATACATATACATGTATACATTCTTTCAGATAAGTAGAGAATAACAAAGCAAATGGGTTCATTTTGCTTGGAGTTGTTTTTGCTCTTGCAGTGCTGGGGATAGAACTCATGGTCTCCAAGTGCTCTACCACAGAGCTCCATCCCCAGCCCAAATGTTCAACATTTGGGAAATCTGGATACAAGATATCTGGAAAAGCTTTACACTCTTGGTTCCAAGTCCGAAATTATATGACAGAGTTCCAAGTGCAAAGTTTTCTTTTCTTTCCTTATTTTACTTGATTGATATTTCATGTTTGACATTGTTCACCAAGTCCTCTTTTGAAAATCCTCATTCCATGAAATTCCATAATATTAAATTCTTTGATATTATAGGCACTTCTCTTTTATTTTTATTTTCATTAGGACAAGTCTGCAATACATAATGATGACATTCATTGTGAGGAGTTGGTATATATACAAAACACATGTTAGTTCTTTTAACATCCTCTTCTCCACCCCTCCCCACACCATTTCATGGTCCTATCTCCCTGCTTCCTATTATATATCTTTTATTTTGTTCTTTAATTTATTTATACTATGGACTTCTTTGGATGATTCTTGAAACAACACTCTTCCCTGACATTCCTTGTTTTTTGGTTTCCATGTTCCTTAACTAATAATAACTAGTTCTACACATGTACTAGCACCTTGGGAGTGCAGGAGCCCCCAAGGCAGATTTATATTTCAAACCTACATTTTTAATGTATTCCCTACTCCTTTAAACAATTTCTTACTGAAAGTCTTCACTTCAATTTCTCATTGGTAACCCACACCGAAAATGTTCAAAGGTGTACATATTATTTTTTCTTTTGAAATTCAATTACTTCTTCTATGTTCCCATATTCGTTGATTACATCAGTCATCCCAGTCAAAAATATTGTAGGATCCTAAACTCTTTACAGCAAAATTTATACTGAAAATACTTAATCACTCTAGTCTCCAAACTATCACACATTCATTCAGTAAATATTTCTATGTATTCAGCACTGGAACCAGAGGGGTAAAAAGGATGTACATAGCTCAGTCTTTTTAATTAATAATATTTTAAATTGACAATATTAATTTATGCTTAGTCTTAATAAAACTTACAGTCTATTAAGGAAAATAGACAATTAGATGTGACTTTTCTTTTTTTATTTTGAAGAGAATAAAACAAATACAAAATAAAACAGAACATTCAATCAAAGCAAAGCAAAGAATGTCATACAAGACTTCAAGACAAAACAAAAATAGACCAACAATGATTACCATGTTGCCCCTTGCTATTTTCAAAGTTATTTTCAAAATAACTTCCCATACCATAAGGAATAATAAGATCAAATGCAACAGAACAGAATAAAACCAATCAATATAAAACAATGAAAGTGGTACAGGACTTCAAAACAAGGCAGTTGAAAAACTACAGTGGTTACTGTAATGTATCTTGTTAACTTCAAAGTAGCTGTTTATATCATCAAACATAATAAAAACAAACAAAACAAAATAGAATAGTCAATCACAACAAAATAATGAACATGACACAAGACCTCATAACAAGATTAAAGGAAATCAATAATTACTACCATAATGCCTCTTGTCACCTTCAAAATAACTGCTCATGCCCTCAGGTATAATACAGTCAAAACAGAATAGAACAAACCCAATCAAAGGAAAACAATGAAAGCAATACAGGACTTCAAACAAGACTGCATGAATACAACAGGGGCTATCCTGATGCATCTTATCTTCAGAGTAGCTGCTTAGACCTTCACACATAATAAAATCAAACAAAGCAAATTAGAATCAAATCAATCAATAGAAAACAAGTAAAGCAATAAAGGCTTTGGAACAAGATAATAGGAAAACAATAATGACTGCTATAATCCATTTTGTTATTTTTGCAATAGCTGTCCATGCCATCAAATATAATAAAATCAAAGATAACTAAACAATAAAATTTGGTTAAACAGAAGCATGAGAACAATTCAGGGCTTCAAAAC
>RJWT010050451.1:0-10847 GCA_004365215.1 Cuniculus paca
AGAAGTGCCTGGGACCCCATTACCCACGTGTATTGAAGAAACCAGGAATATGCCAAAATGAAGAAGGAAAAAGCAATCTCTGGCATCCAACCCAAGCAGAACAAGTCCAGAAGAGGTAAACACAGAAGAGACTGGGAGTCACACACCTGAAATGTCTGAAGTGATGTCAGCTGAAGTGAAGAAACAACTTCATGAAGCTATAAGAGAAATTAGAATAGAAATACTATCTCATGTAAAAGAAGAAATGAAAAACCTAAGAAAAGAATTACTAAGCATCTCTAAAGAAGACACAGATAAAAAAATAGAGGAGCATAGGAAAATGAGGGAAACCATGAAGGAACAATATAAGAGAGATTTAGAATGTATGAAACAGATTCAAAGAGATATCCAGGACATTAAAAACTCCATTGAAAGCTGACAAAACAACTTGAAACAAACTGATGACAGACTTTCACATCTTGAAGACAGGTTTGCAGCTTGTGATCCTGAAAGGAAAGATCTCTGAAAAATAACAAGGAAGAAACAATTCAATGACTGCAAGACAATTCAAAGAAGCATAACTTAAGAATTAAAAATATGAGTGAAAAAGTAGGGATCAATACAAATGACATCAGGACCCTATTTACAGAAATAATTTGAGAACTTTCCAAGCATGGAAAAAGAAAGTGACATTCAAATAAGGGAGGCATATAGAATTCCAGCTAGCCATAACCAAAACAAATCTACACCCAGTCATATAGTAATCAAGATCCCAGAAATTTAACTCCAGAACAGAATATTAAAAGCTGATACAGAAAAGAAACAGATCGCCTATAAAGGAAAACCCATCAGAATCATGACAGACTTCTCAACAAAAACCATCAAGTCAAGAAGAGGCTGGAGTGAAGTATTGCAAGTTCTGAAATAAAACAACTTTCAACCCAGACTGATATACCCTGCAAAACTTTCTTTCAAAATTCATGGAGAAACAAGATACTTCCATGACAAAGAACAACTCAAGGAATTCATGGCCACCAAACCAACCCTACAAAGGATACTAAAGGACATTCTAGAGAAAGATAAAAAGGACCATAGTCTCAAGAACAATGAGAGAGGAGGACCATCAAGTGGGGGCAGTCAAATGAATGGAGAGGAAAAATAGGGAGCCAATGGCAGGAAAATAACGTGGCAGAAACAACACAGTGCAAGAGGGCCATAACTATTAATGTAGATGGCCTCAATGCACCAATAGAAAGAAACAGGCAAAGTGGATCAGGAGACAGGATCCATCAATATGCTCTATACAAGTAACACATTTAACTAGAAAGAATATTCATAAACTGAAAGTCAAAGGAGAGAGAACAATGCCCTATGTGACAGAGAGCCAGAAAAAAAAAAGTGCGGGTAACTTACCCATGAACTGCAGAATGGATATGAAAGACATGGCATTTTATGTGGTGGAAACCTCCTCAGCTATAAAGGAAGATGACCTCAAGGTTCCTGTAGGTAGATGGAGGCAACTTGAGATCATGCTCAGGGATGAAATGGTTCAGAGTCACATGGGTGAATTTCATGTTGCCTCCCTAGTATAACAAACTAAAGCAGTTAGTGGGATCCAAAATGCACATTACATATTGGGAAAGTTAAAGGGGAGGAATTATCTAAAAAGGGAAGGAAGTGGCCCCTGTTAATCTATTTTCATGATTTGAAATGCATATTGTCTTCATTGTTCTGATTAGTTTTGTTTTATTCTGTTTTGTTTGATTTTATTATACTTGATGGCATGGACAGCTATTTTAAAGATAACAAAATATATAATTGCAGCCATCAAGGATTTCCAATTATCTTGTTTCGAAACCCTGTATTGCTTTCACTGTTTTGTTTTGATTGATTTTACTCTATTCTGTGTTGTTTATTGTATTGTATCTGAAGGTGTAGGCAACTATTCTGAAGAAAACAAGAAGCATTATGGTAGCCACTGCTGTTTTACTAGTATCTTGAAGTTCTATATTGCTTACATTGTTCTGCTTTGCTTGTTTTGTTTTGTTTTGTTTTTGTTTTTTACTGGTTTTATTTTGCTCTATTTTGTTTGATTTTATTTATCCCTGATGGTATGGGCAGTTATACTGCAGATAACAATAGGCATTATGGTAGCCATTATTGATTGCCTTTTACCCTGTTTAGAAGTCACGTGCCATGTACATTGTTTTGTTGTGATTGACTCTATTCTGTTTTATATTGTTTAGTTATATTCTTTTCTAATGAAAAAAAAAGAGAAAAGAAAAAGAACACTTGGAGCTGTGGACCTCATGTATTTGCCCACATAATCACTGCAGAGAATGGCTGTGTCCACATAACATACTTTCATTCTTCCATCTCCCATTCCTCACTTAGTTTTCTTTCTTTGTTTTTTGTACAGAGAATCAAACTCAGGACCTCACACTTGCCAAGCAGGCACTGTGCCACTGAGCTATGTCCCCAGTCCTCTTACAATTTTCACGAGGACATTTTAACTTTAAATCATTAAACAAGAGTCAAATTTTAATTGTCCTCTTTAATTACACTATTATTGAATACATTCTCAATATCAACTGTTAGACTATTATATTTATAATTCCCTATGCAATGAAGAATCTAATACTCATTTCATCTTACACTGGACATACATATACACACATATGTAGACACACATCTATACATTAAATGTTTATATGCATGCCTCTAGGTAGGCAGGTAGATTTCCCTCTCCTATGTTGTCTACCACCATTCATTTCTATATTAATTAGAAATAAATTTAACCATTAGATTCTCTCTTAGAAAAGTTCACTGATTTCTCAACACTGATTGCAAGGATATTTAAAATAATTTTTAAATTTCATAATAAGTTTCTTGTTTATTAATAATACATAAAATTGATCCATAAAGATGAATGTAAAGGGAATATTTCAATATAGCAAAATATATTCTCATTAAAATAAAATTGTTCTTATAGCTATTATTCTATTTACCTCATTTAGTCTTAGCTGTCTACACTAAAATTTATACTTTCTTAGATCATTAGTGATACGTGATTTAAAAATATTAGTTCAATAACAACACATACCTGCTTGAACCAGTGCTCACTGTCCAAGAAAGTAAGTTTTCTTATGTGGTGCAGCCTAGTTTATTTATTTGGATGAGGAAGAATGCAGTCAACTTGTCATCTGGATGGAAGTTGTTGGTATTTGTTTTCCTGTCTTGCTGCAAAGTTTTGTGAAGCTTATAGACATTTTCTAACTTACATGGAGAAAGGAGTTTGAGTACATGACACATTTCCAACAATCTGTGACATTTCTTCTAAAAAAATTTTTGCTTTGCAAGTAAACAGATTGTCTACTAGGTAAATACAGACACAAATTCCCTGGAAACAAGTAAAACAGATGTATGTTGGTGACACAGCCAATGAGACTTGCTATGCCTCTCGTACGCAGAGCCATGCAGTGATGTGCTGTTCAGTATTCACACATTTCAATACAGCACTAACTCCATAACACCGGAGATTAGAAAGCAGTATTGTGGATGTCAAATTGCTTCGGTAGATGATATATTACAGCGATATCCCAGTATGGATATTACCGTTATCGTCTTTTCATTACACTGGTTTCCAAAACATTATTACTATTTTTATTATTATTATTGTTGTTGTTGTTGTTGTCTTCATTATTTTCATCATGCTACATGTAGGCACTAGCTCCAAGAAACTAGACCGATAACAAAAAATTTATGTAAACAGCTAAGTTAAGACAAACTCAAATTATTAATGTGCCATCTTGCTCGCAGAGTTCTTGGTGAAAAAATTTACTTAGAAACAGTCCCCTAAACTAAAAATAACTAACCCAAAGTTTTGAAAACCACATGAAAATAGAGTAATAAGAAACCAAGAATCATGTTCACTATCGTGTTAAAAGGAAGAAATACGATTTGAGAAAAATGAAAATTTACTTGCTTTGAGAAATAAGACCTTCGATCTCACTGATGCCTTGCCAACTTTGTAAATTCTTGAGCTTCCTATGGAAGTGTTATATAATTTGCTTACTCTTGTGTTTAAGTTACTCAAAAGAGATTGCAGAATGGTTTGTGAATGACTTATGAAGATCCATTGAAAAAGATCATTATAGACTACTAAGTAAAAAATATCTGTGGTCGCTCATCCTATGGCTAGCCACACAGAGGGGTAGATGTGAATACATCCCATTCTCCCTGCTATAATATTTCCAACAGTAAGAAAGTTCAACTTCACATTGTTTAATAAAAAGTGTTACAAAAAATAAAAGGATATATATGTTACTATAAATTAATCCAACCAGTAATGATACAAGGGCAGTACTTACCAAATTTTATAAATATCTTCAGGTGAAGTCTTCCTATTTCTGACATATTTGAGATATGAATAAAATAAATTGAACATGGTAATCCATTTAAATGGTATTTTTAAGAGAAAACCATTTGTATTAGGGTTTTACTAGAGAAAACAGATATAACACAAGATATATGAATGTATAAGTAATTGCAAGGCTGGCTTACGATGGTCAGTCACAGAGTCGGATGAGGAAGTGTGCAGAGGGTGTCTGCATGCTAGAGGCTGAAGGATTGAGTCCAAAATCTGGAGTTCACAGCAGTGTGGAGCCTTCTTTCTGCCCAATTGTTTTAAATTACTCTACTGGCTCTTTGCTCTAAGTTTCCAACATAGATCTGGTCAAAAGCTTTCAGAAGTAACTGTGCTACCATCAACAGTAGACTGCACTGAAATATTTCTGCCACCCAGGTAATATCTCTAAACACAAGCAAAATGACTACCTGGGATCCAGCAGCCGATACAGTCCTCCTCAATAGAAGCCTCCTGAGCTTCATCTTAACCAGCAGCATTTTCAGCAGCACTCTGATTTTTTCAGGCTGCGACCAGCGTCTCCATTATAGTTTACAGCATACAGGGGCTGTCTTTGGCCAGTTTCTCAAAATCTTTCCAAATTAATTCCCAAGACTCTTAAGCCACACAGCCAGGAACATAACAGCAATGACCCCACTCTCTCGGTACCAATTTTTGTTGTAGTCAGGGGTTGCAGGGAGAACAATTACAATCAGGACACAGAATTTATAATATTATTTATGATGGCTACTCAGAGTTAAACACAAGAAAGTGCAGGAAATCTGTCTATAGCAGCCAAGACCTAAAAAATCTAGCTGAGGGCCTGGATCCCACAGTAATGTCCTGCATGAGTCCAGCTGAAGACCTAGAGCCCATGACAGTGCCTCCCACGAGTCCAACTGGAGGCTTAGAGCCCATGACAAAGACTCATGCAAGTCTGTTTGATGAATCTGTTCTGGGAAGGCCCAAAGGCCAGCAGTGGAAGCTAGAAAGTCTATGCCAGCAGGATGAAGGATCTGTGCTCATAGGTTGAGGGTTCTACAGTGGAGCCAAGAAGCAACACTCCAAATAAGGACCAGAGCTACCTGAAAAGTACCACAGCCATCCTCAGTGACAATGAGGTCCTGAGCTCCTCCGATGATGAGAACAGTTGTGTACATTCCAGGAAACCAGCATGACAGCTTCTCCTGGAATTTAAACAGCAACCATCTTCCCCTCTGTAGCCGGGAAGTGATGCTCATCATAAGGACCAGAGCTCCCCAAACTGAACCGCAGCCACTCTCAGTGATGAGGTCCCAAGCTCCTCTGATGACAACAGCCAAATTCACATCTGGGAAGCCAGCATGACAAGCTCCTCCAGGAGAACCAGTGGCTCCAAACAGCAGCACTCAGGAGAACCCACAACACCACCACTCTTGCTCTCCACATCTCTTTTTATGCTGGCAACCTTCCTCAGGTGGGCCATCCACACTCAGCACCATGCTGATTTAATTCAGCTGCTGTTAAGTTGACCAACAGTTTTTAATTCGTAACACCACCACATAAAAATAGACAGCTAAATATATTATGAGATAACTGAACATGCAGATTTTAAAAAGAACAAGGAGATTCTTCAGGATCGATACATGAATATTATAAAACATTAAAATAAAATATCAAGATTAACAAATTATTTGTGCTGTATTTCTTTTAAATATATGACAATTTTTGTATATCTACCCATATATCAAATTTTTCATTTATTATTGGGAGGATTGTGATGCCTCCGAAAAAATGTATACCTTTTTTGTTTTTAAATTTGCATGCAAGTTATAAGGAATAATATGCAGAAATATACTTTGTATTTTGCCTGATTTTTCCCAATTATAAGATTTTATAAATAGTGTAATAGAGCAATCAAGATATTGACATTAATGCAATCCTCGCAAGTCAGATTTCCTTTACTGGAACAAAGTATTTGAGTCAATCATCTCACAAAAATGAAAATTTCATCTTAGGTTACACCTGTGGAAGTTCCAGCCACTGATGAGTTGACCCTGTTGCCTTTAGACCTGCAGCAAGGTCACCCAGGATGGCAGAGAACTTGTGTTGGAGAAACCAAGTGGGACAGGACAGTGGTGGGACCCTGTCACACAGGACGCCAAGTGCAAGTTCTTAGCTCACTGGAAGCAGGCCACGAAGGAATCTGGTGGCCCCAGGTTGGTTTCCCAGCTGTCATGATGTAACAGCTACACCTAGAGTGATGTATCATTGCTCTATTACAGACCCACAAGTGATGAGGCCAGCAGACAATGGGTGGAAATTTCCAAATTGAAAACCAAAATAAACCATTTCTCTTTTTAATTTAATTATCTCAGGTATTTTATCACAGCAATTGAAAGCTGACTAACATAAGTTCTTCTGTTTTATGTAACTTTTCTAGCTTTACTTCTGTGAGTGCTAGTATGCATATTTTACAGTTTAATAACTTGAATAAGTGAATGTATTCCCCAGCAAGTCAAATTCTTGAAAATCTCAAAACCTTCAAGCTTACTGCCCTTTTATATTCATAATCAGTCTAAAGGTTCATTCCTGGTTCCTGCCTACTGCTAAACTGTCCTTTACTGTTCAAATGTCGCTACTTCAAAAGTGTTACAAAAGTGGAATCATACAAAAGGGTAATCAAAATATATAGAGAAAGTGCAAATTAAAAATAGGTGTTTATTACAGTAAAAGACACATTTCCATGAATCCCCACTCTTCAAACACGTTTATCCCATCGATTTTACCATTTTCAGAAGCATACCTGAAAGTTCTCCTTCATGGGTGTTTTCAGAAGTCATGGTCAAAAGTATGGTGAAGGTTACTGCCCAATACCATCCAGTGAAAAAGCAAGCTCATAAAAACGTTGTACATATCCTCCTCCACTTTATTCTGTGGATCTTACATTGCGAGAGTTGTGGCTTTCCCCTAAAGTCAAAAGGATCTTTAAAGACAGATAACTGTACTACTAATCTCTGTTAGTTCATCAAAAAGAACAGTTTGTGCTGTCACTGTTGATTGATCATTTTTTATGCCCTGATCTTGTAACCTGAACAACTACTTCTAAGATAACAATATGCAATATATTAGCTAGTGCTAATTTCCTACTAATTTTTTGTAATTGTGTATCATTTCTATTCTTTTTTCTGTTTTGCTTTAAAAAAAAGATAGCCATGTTGAATCGATTCAGGACATTGAGGCAGCCATGGCAGTGCAATTAAAGACACTCACAAAAGAGAACTTTCGGAACTGCTTCAGAAAGTGGCCACTTGGAGGGTGTTCAAAGTATGAGGGAGCATTTTGAGAAAGATTACTGGCAATGTGACTTTTAGTGTAATAGATTCTTCTTTAAATTTAAATATTCTCTGCATTCGTTATTCACAGCTGATATAAAATTTGTTTCATGGGCTGGATTTTCAATATAACTTCATGGAGATTTATCCAAGTTTCTTCATGGATCATAGATTAGTCAGGTTTGTGTCACTATAATAACCTTATACAGGTTGTTTCCAATTTAACATAGTGCTTATTTTGGCTTATGGTTTGGAGGTTCAGGACCAACATCAGGCAGCTGTGTTTGTTTGGATGTGTGGAGAAAGTGGCACATTTTGACCAGATTGCATATCAAGTGTGCACATTGTGAGCTGGGAGTCAAACAGAAAGAATGGAATCGGGTGTCGGAATCCCCTTTGGGGGCATTTCTCCTCTCACCTGAGGGCCTTCCAGGAGTCCACATGTTATGGTTAATACATTGTGTCAACTTGCACAGTTTAGAAGTTTAACTGAGAGACTCAGCAGGGAGCCAGGGTTCTTACTTTGTAAATATCCTCATCCTGTGCAAAGGAAGGCAAGGACATTTTGTGTTACACCCACCCTGAAGGGGGGGGGCGTGGCTATGTACAATGTAAGGGTAGAGAAGAGGCTTGCGTTTTGCTCTTTTGCTCTGGCTGCTGCCTTGAAGTGCTGTCCCTGTGCCGGGCCATCTTGCCTTGGACCCAGCTGATTATGGATTGAAATCTCCAGAAACTGTGAGCTAAATAAACCTTTCCTTGCTTCACTTTGGTGTCAGGTGTTTGTCTCAGCAACGAAAAAAGTGACCAAAACACCACACATCTTAGAGGTCCATATCACCCAACATTACTGCCATGGGGACCACGATTTTACACTTGGGTTATTAGGGACAGCTTCTCCCCAATACAGAAATCAGTAATATGGTGAGAGAATTTTGTAACTGAATAAGGTTCCATTATATATACATACATATAGAGCAGTGTGTGTGATTATCTATCCATCTATCCCCTCAAAAAATAAAATAAGAATAGTCCGTGTGACATTTTCTGGTGATTCTTTGTCTTTGTATCACTGTAATGCTGGCATCGTAAGCAGAGTGTAGACATATTCCTTATTTTCTATTTTGTGAAGCTTCTTGAAATGATTGTTCTACCATGAAGGAGTTTGGGGTCCCAGGTTGGAACAGTCAAATAATAAAATTCTGATATTCTTCTGGGTTTTTTTGGGATGAGTAGGTATTTATTACTAATTTAGTCTTCTTATTCATTATTGATTTATTCAGATTTTTTTTCTTGATTCAGTCTTGGTGGGTTGTCTGATGTCTAGGAATTTATCCATTTCTTCTAGATTATAAAATTTTGGAAGCATAATTATTCATAATAAGCTTTTATGATTCTTTATATTTTGTAGTATTAGTTTTAATGTCTTCTTTTCTGTCTCTGACTTTATTGAGTCTTCTCTCTTGTTTCCAAATCTAGATAAATGTTTATTTTATTTATCACTCCTGAAAATGAACTCTTACTTTTTCTTGATATTTGGTCTGCCTTTTAGTCATTATTTCATTTACTTCTCTTCTGGCCTTTATTATTTCTTGCTTTCCACTTATGCTGGCCTTAATTTTTATTTTTTATATTTATTTGGGCCATAATGTTAATTGTTTATTTGACATGTTTCCTCCTTTTTTGACACAGATATTTATTGTTATAAACTTTTCTACCAGAGCTGCATTTGGAAAATAAAATATTTTTATACCACATTCTATTTTCTTTTATGTACAGATACTTTGAAATTTCCCTCTCAATTTTCTCTTGATTTCTTGGATACTCATAAGCAAGTAGTTTATTTTCAACATATTCATGAGCTTTACAAAATTAGCCCTGTGATTGGATTTGCAACTCTTTCCTATCAGAGCCAGGAAATATATTTCATATTATTTCAGTTTCCTTAGATTTTCTAAGACACTTTGGCTAATGTAAAAAAATCTGTCCTGCAGAATCTTTCATATTTGTGGAACTTGAGAAAAATATGATTTTGGTAGATATTGCATGAATTGCTCCTACTCTATTATATTACAAAAAGTACATTTTTGCTTGATATTAGTCCTCTCACTTCTATAACATTCAGTTAGTCAGTTCATATAACTTTCATTTCTCTGCTAAAATGTTTTCAATTTTTAAAATTGTTTCATTAGTATTTGTAATTTCTTATGGAATGAATTTTAAGATTTTTAATAACCTTGTCAGATTATTGTAATACAGTGTTCATTTCCATTTTGACATCATTTGTTTTTGCTTATTGTAGCTGTGACATTCTTGGTTTTGGGTACAAAAAGTGATTGGCAACTAAATTACAAACTATGATTTTATTACACTTGCAAATTGTTCCTCTTTGTACTTGATGAATTGAATGATTTCCAAGCATACCGGAGAAGGTGTCCATTTTACTCAGTCTCCAGGGGGAAATAGTTGTCAATCCTTCTTCCCCTTATTTAAGTAGTAATTTACTTCTATTTATATTGCTCTAGACTGGTAGACATTTATTTTGTACTTTGGGTTAAACTGTAATGCTTCATTATTTATTTTCTTCCACAAAGTTTCCCAGTTCTATCCACTGAGAGTTCTTTCATTTGATGACTGCGATCCTTTGATTTACCTTTTCAGTATATGCTTTTGATTTGTTTTATTTTGCTTCAGCTCTTTCCTACTTTCCAGCAGGAGAAGACAATCCAGGTTCAACTTGTGTACTTTCTGTACCAGTTCTAGAATGAATCAACTGTTTCCCAAATGACATCTGCTTACTTTTCATAGACAGTGGAGTGAGACACACAAATCTAGTCACCAGGCATGCCCAATGGTACCAGGGGGCTATAACTGTAGGTATGATTAACAGGCAATATGCAAACATGTATTTGTAAATGTATGTATGTAAAATATATGGGTGTAGACAAGCATATGCATACATTTGTAAAGAGGTCACTAAGTAGCCATCCATCTCTTAGGCTAAATCTGAGTTCATATTTATGTCTTCAGCTCTAACCTGTTATCACATGGAGCTTTATATCCTCTCTGCCTTGTTTGTCTGCAACTTTCCGCACAACACTAAGAATTTTGCTACTGTGTGTTTAGTTTACTTAACTGTTGAATTGAAAACA
>RJWT010050452.1:0-10850 GCA_004365215.1 Cuniculus paca
CCTTTTGCCGTTGGTCTCCGTTTTCTTGTCTTCTTCCTTCGGGTGTTTTGTTTTGTTTTGTGTTTTGGTACCGGGGATCAAACTCACGACCTCGTGCTTAGCAGGCACACACTCGAGCTGCAGAGCTAACCCCTGGCTCCTTTCCTTGGGTTTAGCTTGCTCTTGCCTTTCCAGTTTCTTAGAGTGAAGATGTTAATACGAAATCTCTGCCTGTGCTTGTGGATTTGCCTGTTCCTCTGCAGCCACACAAGTTTGCTTCATGTGCTTTAAAGGTACGTGAATGCGTCGGTGTGATACCCAGCCAGTATCACAGAGCCACTACCCTCTTTATCCCTGGGAATAGTCTTTGCTCCAAAATTGACTGTGAGTGTCAGCACAGCTACTCTGGCTTTGGCTTGTTTGCTGGCCTGGTTATGCTGCTTGGCAGTGGAGCTGGGGCCTCTGCTCGCTAGGCACACGTCTCCCCTGGGCCATCCCCAGCCTGTGATTCTCTTGGATGGCACTGGAGTTGTACACCCTTCCCGTCTTTCTGCTGTCCGTCTACTAGGGAGTGTTTCCTGAAGGCAGCACACAGTGGGGACTTGTTTCCTGGTTCACCCTGTGGGCCGTTATTTGGAGTCTTCAAACCCTTTACCGCTGTTGACACCACTGGGCTCACTGGGCGCCCCTCTGTGAACATAGCTGGCGGGCTCTGCCTGCTTCCCCAGTCTGCAGCAGAAGACCTTCCCACCTGAGCACACAGACCCGTCATCTGTCCAATCGTGGCAGAGAGGTGCGCCGTGTGGTGCAGCACGGGGGCGCTGTGAGCTCCGTCCGGGAGTTGCTGACACACATGAACTAAAGCACAGCCTTGGACGCTCGCCTCTGCTTATCACTTCAGAGCATCGTCCTCATGGGTCCTGAGGCTCCTGGGGGAGCTGAGGGGAGCAAAGGCATCCCAGTCTGTGATCCTGACTGACAGCACTGGCCGATTTTCTCAGGAGGCTGGCACTTCCACCGGCCCCAGGCAGCTCCTGTGCTCCAGGCCTTCAGGTTGGTTGCCAACCCTGGCCACCCCTCCAGCTCACCCTCTACCTACCTGGCTGCCAGTGCAGCAGGCCTATCCTACCTGTGTCTCCACCACATCTGTGAGGCCCTCCTCTCAGCAACAGCCCTGGCTGAGGCTGTCTTGACAATGGGTCCCCAGGAGCACTGACTGCCGGCCCCACCCACCTCCACCCTGAGGAGGCATAGAATGGGGCTGGCTGCCTCCAGGCACCGCCCCGCAGACCAGCTCCATGTGGAAAGCATTGCGGAAAGTGAACCAGGGATGGAGGGCAAAGCCCCTGGGGGAAGCTGGGGTCCTGCGGACAGGTACCCGGCTTGGGGTGGGAAGAGCTCCTGACCCTTTTCACTGAAGGGTGTGTGCCAGGCCAGCAGGTAGTTATCTGGCTTCAGCTGTGAGCAGCCCTCCACAGTGGCCGGGTCAGGCCGGTACTCTGGAAGCTTCTCCACGGTCTCCACGTAGCACCTCACCATCTCACGGTATAGGTCGTCCAGGCACCAGTAGTCTGGGAAGGAGTAAGAGGGGACAGGCGTCAGCGCAGACAGCAGCTCTGGTCTGTGGCACAGGCCACCCGTGCCTCCTGGGCAGCAGATCACAGGCCACCAAGAGGTACAGCCCTGGCCAACAAATTGCTTCAGACCTCATTGGATGCCAGAAGGAAAGGTGGCTGCACACCTGTTTTGTCCCACAGCAGTCTGGGGCCTGACGGATTTGTCCATGTCAGGGTCGCTGTGCTGAGCCCCAACTGCCCTGGCTTGGGTGGGACGGAGGCTGGGGCTTGCCTGTCTCCAGTTCTCAACTCTGCTGGTTTCGAGGAAGCTAGAGGCCTGCAGTGCTGCTCTGATCAAGTTGTTTCCCTGCCCCAAGAGGCACAGTCTGGGGACAAGTACAGTGCTACACACCCAGGATCATGGGTATGCGGGACAAAGAGCCAGCCCACAGGGAGAGCTGCCTGTAGCCCACTGTTCCTGGACTGCAGTATTGTAGGAGGCCAAATATGAGGCTTCCAGATTGGGTCCCCCTTTGTCATGTTTTCTCAGAAAAGGCCCAGGGAGGCGATGTCTTCCTGTGTAAGAGCTCTCTGGCTGGGACACTGGTCCACAGCACATGGTGGACAGCATATGTCACTGAGGCTGGGGCCCATGGGCCTGGCCACCCTGAGAACAGCTGTGCATGAGGGAGCTTGGAGCTGCAGAGGGGTAGGGGTGCTGTCCACAGTCCCGTGACAGCTGGCTGCATGGCTTCACTCATGGCCAGGGTGCCACTCGGGGAGCATGGTGCCCTCATGGGAGATGGCCTCTGCCCCGGTGTTTTGCGATGCCTGCCGTGTGGGGGTAGGAATGGAGGAGGGTGGAGATGATGGGGGCAGGTGTCACCACCTCAGGAAAAGGTGCAGAATGAAAGCCCAGCTCAGGGCATCAGAGCCAGAGCTTCAGGGACAGGGGGACAGCACCCCTTGAACGGGGGACAGTACCGGCAGTTTACCCCACAGGGTGTGAGGGCACAGCTGGGAAAGAGGAAGATTCAGGCCTGGCCCAGCAGGCAGAGCCTGTGGACAGTGGGGAGCCCTGGGTTTGGACTCCACAGTCCCCTTGATGTCACCGGTCCTAAGGGGGAAGAGAGAGGTGGGGCGAGTATGCGCCCTAGGGTGACATGGCTGCGCCTTGTCTGCACAGGAGCGCGAGGTAGGGCCTGGAAGCCCAGGCTATGCAGCTCTCCTTGCCTTGGATCAGCTGACAAAAGGTCTTTCTCCTTCCACCTGGCCTGTCCACCTGCCCCTCCAAGTCCTTGAGATAATTATTTTATTCTGGAACCAGATACCACGAAATCCCAGCATGTAACTAAAGCTGAAGTTTTTAGAGCAACAAACAAACAAAGTTCATAAACACAATGGCATAAAGAGTCTTGACTTTCCAGGTTAGAATCTAACTAGAAACATGTTCTCCAGCAGCAGGTCCTTGGGGCCGCTCTGTGTGGTAGGGCTGCTGCTCCACTCCACGACCTCCTTCCCCACAGCTAGCCCAAGGCACCCAGCTAACATCCTGACAGAAAACCAAACACCACGTGCAGCTTCCCAGGAGGGAGACAAAAGAGCCCCACATTCCCTTCTCTGCTCTGACTTGATGATGAAAATCAAATGGGCAGAGTGGCCAGGAACAAGCTAATCTCTGGTACCCTGAGACCCTGAAGGCTGAGGACACTCAGGGATGAGGAATAGACCATTACTGCACCCTACAGGGCCTGGTCCCCAGCAACAACACAGCTGCCACACGCCACGCACGTGAGACCAGCCAGACTTCCGCATCATGCCACCTTGAAGCTAGGGGGCCACAGGACACTGTCCTGATGCTCCCTGGAGCCCCTGTTCTCCCTTGCACAGTCCTGGGGATGACAGCACTGTCCTGATTCTCCCCAGTGCTCCCTGTTCCCTGGGCCCTCCCTGCAAGATAACACTAGGCTGCAGACAGGACAGGCAGGCACCCCGGGGCCCTGCGTTAATTGTCATTAACATGGCTCCAAGACCCCTGTAATGCACAACTTTCATTTCAAGAAAAAAAAATTGAACTGTGTGAAAACTAAAAATAGATGAAATTTCAACTTTGAAAATTAGAGAGTTGAAAAAAATATGCTTGGTTTAGTTTCTTAAGAAGCCACTGATAAAGGAGCACACCTCACACCATTTTCTTGTGAGCCACTACTGAGAGGCCAAGGCACTGTCACCACTGGCAATCGGCCCACTTTTCCCCTGAAAACAAAGCTTCGAGGGGCTCCCCCTCAAGTGTTCTGCTCATCATCAGCCCACCTCAACCCATGCCAGCGCTTCCCAGGGTGACCACGCGGCCAGACCCAGCACGGTGGCCTAATCACCCTGCCCAACTCAGATGGGCACATGAAGGGACCTTCATGGGGCACTGCGGTGTGTGCATGTGACATCACACAGACATGAGCTTCAGGAGCAAGGGCTGATGGATGGTGCAGTGCTTCCAAAGACGTGCCTGCCAGCAGGATTTAGCTAGAAGGTAGGGCACAGCTTTGAGCTCTGGATACTGCTTTCATGCTGCTGTCCACAAAGATGCAGAAGTCTGCATGAGAACGCCAGGTGCTTCACCACCTCAACAGCCATGACACCATGGCTCATCGACATGCCTCGGCACTCTCCTCAGTTATTTCGGGACCAGTCAAGGGCATTCCTACACGATGACCACAGAAGCAGGAAATATCTGGATTTCATAAGGGTGTGCTTCACCGCTTTAACAAGCTGTGACACCTTATCTTATCGACATGTTTCAGCACTCTCCCTAGTTATTTAGGGACAGTGGACAGCATTCCTACACAACGACCGCAGAGCTAAATTGAGCCTGTTCACGGCAGACAAATGGAATGGCAAAGTGAACGCTGGTGAAACCCCATTGACTTAATAGCTGCTGTCAGGTCTTAATTTTGCACGGCATAATGTACAGGAAAACTGTGTGACCTGTTCATGAGTCAACTGTTTCTCTGAAACTCATGTGAACCTTGTTGATCCTAAGATCAATCTGCATCTTACAGAATAGTTTAAAAAATTATTCCCCACATCCAACCTTGCAGTACTTCCTGAGAACACATCTGTGTACAAGTAGTGTCCAAGCAGAATCATTTTGGCAGGTATTTTGACCTATATTTGTGAGGAATCATGGTCATTTTGCCATTGTCTCTTTAAAGGCCACACTGCAGCTGAGTGATGAGCCCACAGCAGAAGTTTAACTTCCCTCCCCGTAAGTCACATGCAAAAACGCAGGCATCCCTAGATGGTCTTAGAGAGCACCTTGTTCTGGCTTAGAGACACCACTTCTCCCCTCCCAAATAACTTGTCCCGAGTTCCTCCAAAGTACAGACGCATATTCTGAGCTCCAGCCACTGATATCAGCCCATCTTTACACATCGGTCCATTAATTTTACCCAGAAGTATTGTTTCTAACAATGCCAAGGGCACTGGACTCTGCAGTTAGTCCAGTTAGTCTTCCAACAATACCTGCTCTGCTCACTCCCGAGACAGAGGGACCACAGAGCAACTGGGACCTGATGCCAGCACTCCCAGGACGATGCTGCCAGAGCCCTCCTCACATTCAAGTCAAATATAAGAATCTCGACTTCCAGGGTCCTCTCTTGGCCTCTCCCGATGCTCTCTCCTGGTGCCTCAGCAAACACTTCTCTCTATTCCTTGACTAAGGGTAACCTTTCCCACCCATGGCACCAGGCCATCTCATGCTGCACCTGGCACAGCATAGTTTGCTGGGATGGAGATGCAATGCCCAAACAATATCATCTTGATGGGTTCAAGCTCACATTTTATGTTCTTCTGCAATAAACTCAGACCTAGCAGCTCAGTCCCGCAGTGGCCAGCCCCTCACAAACAGCTAACCGAGAAGCTGCCTGGCTCCACAGCTGGCGAGCCACAGCATAGGCTTGGGCCATGCTTGCAAGTGCCAGCCGCTGCTTACAAGCTGACTCTTAATTATGCACAAAGAAAGTAATACCATTCTGCAAAGAGCGCCTGCAGGAGAAACGTGACCTGCGGCCTGCCTGATTTGCTGAGGGACACCGAGTGTATAAAGTTGCCACTTTCAGCAGTGGCATCAGGTAACACACAACCCACAGACGGTGCTCTGTGAAGCTGAGCAGCCATGCACCCCACCCCCAGCACAGCTCGCAGGGCAGCGGAGAGCCCAACCTGTGGTGAGGGCCTCGGCAGTCGCCATGTGCATGATGGTGTTGTCGCTCACAGGCCACTTCCCTGGAGACAGCACGAGGTGGTCCAGCCCCCCGGCCTTCCGCAGCTCCTCCTGGACGGAGCCTGAAGCACTGTTCTCCCTGCAGACGTTCCCGTAGCCGAGCGCATCGCCCACACTCCCCAGCAGCATGGCAGCCTTGAACTTCTCCATCTCAGGAGGCAGCTCCTTGGGCCTGCAGCACTTTGTCCTTCCCTGGTCGCCCTCAGCCCTCCCTGTTGACATTTATAGTGGTCATTGTATCACTGGCGTCCTCTAAGTGGCCAGGCGCTCCTTTCCTGTCTCTGCAGGTGGCACCAATGAGAAGAGGCTCTGACCCCACCACGTGGGCAGCTGCTGGGTGCCAGCTCCACTGGCTCCTGAGACTTGGGGCTTCAGAGGCTGAGGCACAGTCCTTGCAGCCCCTGCAGGGGACCCGTGGGCGGGGCTGTGTGGCGCAGGTGGAAACCTGAGCAGCTCTCAGGCTCGTCCACCCGGAGGCATCCTGTCCGCACCCATCCTGGGACACCTTGCTGTTGTCTCTGTTTTCTTTGCCTTTTCTAGAGTATCAAACAAATGCCCTCCACTACCTTGCTATGTACTAAAAAGTTTTCCAGGAATTCAGTGTTCGCCTTTTTATGTCAGTTTCTTCAGGAAATCTGTCTTCGATTTCCCTGATGTGCAGTGTGGAGAAGGAGCTGCTCCCCGCTCCTTGGCAAGGTGTCTGACATCTCTCCGTTTGCTGCTCAGCACTGGACCTTATGTGTGGACGGGACCCAGAAACTCCGGCCTGCTTGAGAGTCAACTTTCACAACCACAAGGCTGGGGTGAGGCAGAGTGCAAACTCTCAAATGAGGACGGCCAGGCCCCGGGCAGCAGCTTCCCCCCCACTGCCCTGGGATCCAGATGGAAGCAGTCACAGCCGGGGAGTTTCAGGGCACCACACCACAGTAAGATGGTCTTAAACGAGCATCACCTACCTCCAGCACTGGTTATGCGAAGGTTCTGGTGTTTCACCAGCCAGCTCAACTCAGCAAAACTGTCCTGGACGTGAGAAGGTACGCAGGCTGCCTGCATCTGATGATGGACAGCAGAAGCCAGCAGAGCTGCTAGCCAGGGGGCAGCAGGACGCTTCCTCAGAGATGTCCAGGGATAGTCCCCACTAGCCCACACCCCGAACAATGAGACAAGTTTGGCTCGTTCATGTCTATTAACTGCTTACAGTCCCCACACTGTACTGGGAACAGTGCTATAGCAACAAAGCCGGGAGAAAGTTGACTCTTGCCCCTATGGAGCCTGAAGCCTGAACTCTACTAGTAGAGACAAGCTAGTGTGACAGGGCCTGGAATCGCTGCAATGGTGACATCCATTCCAGTCCCTCTTGGTGGGTCCTTGACGGAGGAGCAGATGAGGACGGTGGGTGACCTGCAGGGTGTCCCTGCTGGCTAGGACATCCGGGTGTGCAAGTCCCACACTGCAACACCTCACTTGGAAACACCAGCTCGGTGGGCACTGTGATGGCACTGACACTGTCACCGGGGCCAGGACCATCTAACAGGTGGTGATCAGACACGTGGGCAAGGGGCTTGCTTCCTGGTTGCCACAGACGGGGTTTTTCTACTGGCCCAGGACAAAGAACTACACGGCTGAGAATAGGAGACAACACCACTGAAAATAATTTATTCTGGTGTTCCTGAAGTTCTTTCCATTTTCACAGCATGCACAACTCTAAACAGGAAAAGAACAATTTCTTGAAGAGCTTTTTTCCAATTGATAATTTGGTGTCTACTGACAGCCCCACAGAACTTTAAATTTTAAAAAGTGTTGCAGACCCACATAATTTATAGTTATTTGAACTCTATACACTTCTCTAACAGAATGATCACACATACAGAATCCACAAAGCCCAGGATGCTTCCATGTTTCTTAGGTTTTATTACGCTAATTAAATTCTGAGTCAGTTTTTTGAAGAAGACACCCAGCTTGCCCTTCTGCAGACTCTGCCAGAGACCCGAGGAAGGTCACCAGCTCGCCCGCTCCCGTCACTGGCTGGGAGGCAGCATCCCAGCCCTGCGCCCTGCTGTCCCCTGGAGCATGGTGCAGTCAGAAGCACAGACTGCTTGCCCCACAGCAGGACACAATTCCTGGGCCAGGAAGAGCTGCTTCCAGGTGACTGACACCTGTCCTGGAGTGAGCCCAGCAGGTCTGCTCCAGGGCATGTCACGGCGGGTGGCAAGGCACACTTGTGATGCAAACTCTTGGCAAACTCGAGGCAGGGTCAGTGCAGTGCCGTTCAAAGCGCGACACCAGGAGAGCAGGTGGCATCGGGGCCTCCGAGTCACTGTGCCTGAGCAGGAGCTGGATCAGCCATGGTGGGCAGCAGACACCAACAGAGCCAGGACAGGCCACAGCGTCCCCGAGGCACTCGGGAACATGGTGGCTCCTACATAGTAGTGCATCGGTCCTGTCTCTTCTGCAAGGCTGGCCTCTGGGAGCTGTGGGGGTCACGGAAAGGGAAAGGGAGCCAGTGCACCTGATTCTTAACCTGCAATTCATCACTCGAAAAGAAATGGTTTTCATGGAAAAATGTCTTTTTAAATATAATAAAATACATTAAAAATATGAAACTTCTCAGGAAGTTTCAAATAACATCATTAGAAGTAACACAGGCCCACTGGCCTGTAAACAGCTTAAAATAAAACTGTGCTGGAATCACATCCGATGTGTCACTGCTGTGCAAACTAACGGCATCTCACAAGTACAAAACAATTTTCAGATAAACATCTAGAGAAAATGGAAACAAAAATAGATCTGGTAAATCTAGATATCTGATAATTCAAAAATATAAATCTTGAATTTCTGGCACCAAGATTAGAAAACATCAGACTCTAGCAAGGTCACCTCCAGTAGGGCACATTTTTTCTTTTTTGATCTTTTTGAGACAGGGTCTTACTATGCAATTCAAGCTAGATTTGGACTCACTTTGTAGCCCAGGCTGGCCCACACCACTCTGCCCAAGAGACAGACAGACAGACAGACAGACACACACACACACACACACACACTCTGCTCTTTACGGGTAATTTCAGTGACTCAGCAGTTCGTAACTGCTGGTTCACCTGTCACAAGCTGAACAGCATGCTCGGCAGTCCTGCAAACAGCACTGGTTACTGTGTGAACCTAGGTCACAGGGCCTCTCCTAAAGCAGCGGTGGTGACAGCACATCTCCACCTGCCCGAACAGCTGTCCTGCAAGGAGCTTCTCCTGGAGTGGTGCAGAGTACAGACTCCAGTCCCGTGGCTGGCAAGGGTGGCTGCAGGAGCAGCAACGCACGGCCACACTTCGCTCGCAGACACCGCTGTCTTCCAGCCTCCTAGAAGGGGCGGCGCTTTCCGCCTGAGACTACTGGCCGCGCATACTCCACAAAGTCATCTATGAGGACAGGCCAGGCTCCTAAAGGGGAGCAAACACAAAGATCTTTAAAATCCGTGCCATGGCAATTTCTTACTCTTTGTCAGGCTGGAGCCTGAGCCAGCACTGTGCACAAACTGGCAAGCACGCTGCCCTGAGCGATGTGCCGGCTCAGCCGGTGCTACGGCCGTTTTTTATATTCAAAACCCGACTCTCGTATTTCAAGAATCCAAACGATCTGAGGATCATAGAGCTGGTCGGTTACCCACTGCTTTTCCTCTAGGCACCCAGGGTCAGCGAGCAGCAGGCGGGACACGCTGTGAGGGTAACATGTGTACTCAATGACCGGGAATGCCATGCCAGCCCTGGGCAGTCAGGAAGCGCTGACCTGGAGTGCAGAGATGGCCCATGTGCTCTAAGGTGGGAACACAGAGTCATAGGCGTCCCTGCCACCAGAAGCACTGCTTTCCTGCATAGGCTCCCACAGGGACCCCTTCCAAAGGTGGGGCCCTCTGGGTTCTGCAGCTCCCAGTCACACGACACAGCACACCTCAGGCTCTGACTGTCTTTCTGCAGAGGGCCTCACATCAACAGTGACAGCTCGGCTCCTGGGAGCCGGACTGGCCACATCAATGGACTCCATTTGCAAGCATCGATAGGCGCTACACAGATACTGCCAAGTGTTGAGGCCGCAAAGAGAAGCCGAGCTAGTGAGGAACAAAATGCAGCTGGTACCAAGTGAAGGGCAAGGCTGTAGGATGAGAGGAGCGAGGAGAGGCTTCCCAGGAAGTCCTGGTGGCCACTTCCAGTGCCACCTGCTGCCCAGGCCTCGGATGCAGCACTCTGAGACAAGTGAGGGCAGCAGCGTGTGTGACCACATGCAGGGAAATGAGCAGAAGGCGGAACCTCCCCATCAGCCTAAATAGCACGTGTCTCAAGTGACCTGTAGGAATGAACACGCGAATGGGCATCCTGCATCTCCTCATGCCGAGGGGCAGGCAGAGGGCAGCATGTCCCTGGGAAGGCCTCAGGCTCCAGTACCTTCTTCATCGTAGTTAGACATGTCATCGTCAATCATGTTTCCAAAATCTAGCAGAAGGTTCCAAGTGTCCCTTGGAATTGATCTTTTGTGATGTTCCTAATGTTCAAGAGAAAAACAGCCCACAGATTAGAGATTCAGAGCTTATTTGCAGGTACTGTAGTGGCTGAGGGGCCTTCATCAGAGTGAGGCCCCTTCACCTGTGGCAGAGTACACACGGTCAGGTCGTCCTCACAGGCAGAGATGGAGCTCTCCACCAACAGCAAGCGCTCCAGCGGCACCAGGGCCCAGATATGAGAGAGGCTGACTGGTGGAGAAAGAGAGGCCTGTCCGACACCACAGTCACAAGGTTTTGCTGACAGGACTTTTTAATTTTCTTTTTTGGGGAGGGTGTTTGGAATGGAGCACAAAGCCCTGGGCTCCCTAGGCAAGCACTCTGCCACTGAGCTCCATCCCCAGCCAGCACGCTTGCTTTTCTAGGCGTTGGGCAGCGTCAGGCAGGGAGCCGGGCGATCCGGGGACGTAGGTTATATTGCACCCTAGCGGCGAGTGCTGTAAGTGACCTCTGGGCCGACTTCTTTAGCTGGCTTCCGCCTCACAAGATCTG
>RJWT010050453.1:0-10848 GCA_004365215.1 Cuniculus paca
TATTATCTTGTTTTGAAGTCCTTTATTGCATTCATTGTTTTGTTTTTATTGGTTCTATTCTGTTCTGTTTTGTTTGATTTTACTATGTCTGATGGCATGGGCAGCTATTTTGAAGACAACAAGAGGCATTATGGTAACCATTGTTGATTTCCTATTATCTTGTTTAGAAATCCTGTGCCACTTACACTGTCTTGTTTTGATTGGCTTTATTCTTTTTATTTTGCTTGGGTTATTCTCTTTAAAATAAAATTTTAAAAAATTATAGGGCCTTGGTGATTACCTTTCTACATTCAACAAAGCTGTACTCCACCCATAATATCTCACCCTCCCCAGTGATTGTTAGTGGCATGCAAAGGTTCTGTCTTCTTCAGACAATATCAGTCCTTCCTAGGCTGAGTGTGGTGGCACACACTTGCAATCCCAGCACTCTGGGAGGCTGACACAGGAGGATCTCAAGTTTAAGCCTATCCTGGGCAGCTCAGCAACTTGAGACCCTGTTTTAAAATAAAAATGAAAAAGATTGGAGGTATAGTATAATGTGAAGATTCAATTCTCAGTACCACAAATAATAATACTGTAATAATAATACTAATGATAATAATAATCCTCCCTAGAACATTATTTCTCTTGGATTCACCAACATTTTACTTACAACTTTCCCAGTGTTGCTTATCTTTCCTGAGATGCATCTTTTACCTGTAGTTAGTAGAAGCAATACTAAGCTATTACTGTGCTAGGCTATAGTTTCATGTTGCTATATAGGGTTTATTTAATATTACTGGGCAATTAAGTATTTAGGATATGTCAATCTTCATTTAAAGTTAAATTTTAAATTTCAAACCAGATTTTATGCTAATCATTAAAATAACAATTATCATTTTGTCTTCTTAAAAATATAGTAATTGGGAATTTGAGAGAGTAAAGTTCAAACCCTCTAATTACCACTTACTAGCTATGTTATCTTTGTGAGTCACTGCTTTTTGGATTCTTTTTGTTTTGTTTTGTTTTTTTGAGACAGGGTCTTGCTATGTATTTCAGACTGGCCTTGAACTTGATATGTAGCTCAGGCTGGCCTTGAACTCAAAGCAATCCTCCCCTGTTGGGATTATAGGCGTGGGCCACCATGCCCAGTGAGTCACTGCTTTTTAAAACTGTTTATTCATCTATGAATGGAGATAAATACCTACTTGTGCAGCACTATTATGAGGATTAGAAATATCATGCACAAAAAAAACAAAAATTAAAACAAAACAAAAAGCTGGGGATGGTGGCACATGCCTATAATCTCAGTACTTGGGAGGCAGAGGCAGGACTACCATGAGTTCAAGGCCAGCCTGGGCTACATAATGAGTTCAAGGCCAGTCTGAATTAAGTAGTGAGACCCTGTCACAAAAAATCAAACACCATAAAAAGAAACATGATACACAAAGGGCTGATTTAGCACACTGCCAGGTATAGAATAGGTGATACTATAGTACAGTACCTGTTCTGGATGATTTGATGAACACTAGGTTATTGATTTATGTAGAGTAGTCCCCCACACTCCTGCAATGACTCCAGATGCTGTCCCTTCTTTTTAGAGTCTTTTCAAAAAAGTAATCCTTATACTTTTTTCTCTTATTTTTAGGCAGTAGGCTATTATTTATTACTGCTATCATTGAGGCAATTCTAAGAGTAGCTTCTACTTCCTATCTTACCTAACATACAGTTTGCTGCTTCTGATCTGTTATACACTGGAAAGCAAATGATCAAATTGTCAGTGTCTAAATTAAGAATTAAAAAGGTTGAGCAGGAGGCTAAGTGATTCTCTTTAGGGTAAGTATATAGACCCTATCAGACTATCACAACACAGTCTGATAGCTGATCTTGAACGATTTAAATCAGTGATGGTGAACTTTTTAGAGACAAGTGCTCAAGTGCAACTCAAAACCCACTTATTCATCTCAAAATACCAAAACTGCAATTAAATCTGAACACTAAAGCTTTAGTTTAAAAAAACCAATTCATACATTAACATCTTTCATCTTATAAAGAAAAACAACACATACATGCCATAGGTTTGCCACCACTGATTTCAGTTATTTTCATGATGCTAAACATATCCTATATAACCAAGAGAACCAAGTAAACGGTAAAGTGAGCTATTACTATACAGCATAGAAAGAAAACTTGTAATTCTAGAGTTAATTATGCGACAATGGAGGGCTGTATCTTAGGAACACATTAAGAACTGTTGGGAACCACAAATTCATAGTGGCTGGTTTTGCTATTTCCTTGTGGGATGAAAGGAAGGATTGGGATTGTTGGTGCCACCCATCTGGGATTTCCCACTGACTCTTCTAAGCATGGGATCATCTACACCTTCTTGAGTCATCACAGGATTACACTGGGTCAAGATACTTCTAAACATAAGGTTATCTACGCCCCCTTGAATCAGTCTTCAGATTATCTACGCTGTTGAGTCAGTCTTTGAATGAATTGTAATCCTTTGCTAGCTCCACCTATCACTGTATACAGCTAATAAATAGTGGCTGCTTTGGGAGTGGAAAGGTTCAATCCAGAGACATTGACTTCTCAGCCACTGAAGGAATACTTGTCTCTGTTTTTTATTTTTCTCACGGCATTTTAGAGACAGACAATCGGGACTCTTGGCTGAGTTCCCAATATCGACTATCAGGATTCTTGGACGGGTTCCCAATAAGGAACTAGAAGGAACAAATGTTTAGCCATTATTCTTACTGGAAAAACTTTGTAAGTTACCAATTTGTCAAAGTGGTTAGGAAATTGAAATGTATTGAGCATCTATTACCTCAATGCTTGAACTGTTCTGAGAAGTAACAATTATAATACCTATTTATAGTGATGTTTAGAAAGGATAAAGTAACTTATTAAAGCTTAAAAGTGTCAGAAACAAAATTTAAATACACGGTGTGATTGAAAAATTTTTAAAAATTACTACAGTAAAGGACACATTGTCATTAATCCTCATCAAAATGCTCACTTTAAAACACATCTCATTCTTTGTACTTTCTGAAGCAGTTCTGGAAGTTCTCTTTTGTGAATATCTTTGGTTGTGCTGTCATGGCTATCTCAAAACAAAACATTTACCTTTCACAGACTTTTTGATTTTGGGGAAGATCCAGAAGCTGCATGGTGACAGATCTAGTGAATAACACCACTGTAGGACACAACACTGTAATGTTTTTACAAGCCTGCCTTTCTGTTGGATGGTGCTCAACAACACAACTCACCAAATTTTGATCATATCTTATAAAGACACTCATGAAACAGGACATCCAGAACTGTTTCAGAAAGAGACAAAAATGATGAGATAAAAGAGTGAAGCAAGGGGGAATATTTTCATGGGAATTAATGACAATGTATCTTTTAATGTAATATTTTTCAATATAAACATTCACCATATATTTTGATCACACTCCATAAGTTTTGAACTATTTTTTTTCTGTCTTTTTGAGACAGGGTTTCACTATGCAGTTCAAGGTGGCCTTGAACTCACTTTGTAACCCAGGCTGCACTCAAATTCGCAGTGATCCTCCTGCCTCAGCCTCCTGAGTGCTGGGATTACAGGCAGGCACCACCATGCTCATCCTGACCTGCTTCAAAGCTCAGTGTTCTTCTACTCTGAGGTGACTTGTAAGATGGACCTGATCTCTCTTTTGCACAAAAACTTACTTCTTCAAAATCAGCAATAAACAATGGGAAAGTGAATAGAAAATACAATACTATTGATAATCACAGCTATATATATCAAGTACTTAGGAATTAATTTTAATTATATGCTTTTATGGAAAGAACAGAATTCTACTAAGACATAAAGGAAGAGACCTAAATAAATGGAAGAGGTAAACTATGATGTTTGGATGAGAATATGCACCATCATAAAGATGTCAATGTTCCCCAAGTTAATCTACAAATTGAATGCAATGCCAAAAAAGTCAACAATATTTTGGTGAAACTGAACTGATTCTAAATTATAAACAAAAGTTCATGAGTTGCAAGAATAGGTAGCACGATTCTGAAACAAGAAGTTAAGGTTGCATATTTGCCCTAACTGATATTAAGGCAAATTATAAAGAATTATAATACCTATTTATAGTGATGTTTAGAAAGAACAAGACACTGATTAGGGATCAAATAGGAAATAGAACAAAATAGAATCCAGGAATAGATTCATGTATATATAGGAACTTGGTACACAAGAGGATGATAATAGAAATCAGTGGAGAAAGAAGGCATCATTTAATAAGTGGAACTAAGAAACTGACTTATTAAAGAAAATAAAATTTGATCTTTTTTCTCAGCCTATACAGCATACCTACTATATTACTTCCTGATGTGGAAGACACTATAAAAGTATAAGAAAATGTAGAAAAGTATTTTCATTACCTAGGGATGGGGGAGAATTTATTAAGTAAGATCACAATGTACATATTCTAAAGGTAGTTCAATTTTTTTTTTTTTGCGGCACTGGGGATCAAACTCACAACTTCACGCTTGCCAGGCAGGCGCTTACGCCACTGAGATAAATCCCTGGCCCTCAATGGACTTAACAAAACAAAAATAAAACCCAGTGGCCCTTGCCTGTAGTCTCAGTTACTCAAGAGTTGAGGCAGGAGGATTGCTTGCCTGTGCAAATCAGTGAGATGCTTTCTCAAAATTCAAAGGGCTGGGGATGTAGCTCAGTGGTACGTAGGGTGTAGTATATGCAAGGCTCTGAGTTCAATCCCTGGTACTGCAAAAAAACCCAAAACAAAACAAAAAAAACCCAAACAAACACCAACCCACAACTATAGAACTGTGCATGAATATACATATGTCTAAATAAATATATGAAAGATGGCTTTAAAAGATACACATCACATATCCAAGAGTGGATGACTAGATGTGGAAAGGAGCAGAAAACTGGATTAAGGACTGAGTCAGACAAAAACAAATGAAGGGTCATGCGTGGACTGATGATAAAGGATTATAAACTGAAGAGATATCTCAATAATTATTTGCAATGTTTGAAGTCTAACCCAAACATAAAACAAAAATCTCCCCGTCATAAATACCATAAAAACACTTGCTTAAGGAAAATTTCAAAAAATTAAAAGCTGTAGGAATTGGAAATGGTCGTCGTCCTGTTACATGGCTTACCGGAGAACACAGCACATAAGTAGCAGATGGGTAGGGACATTAGCTGGATTGAGCATACTTGGTGTGTCTGACTTCATACATGCCAAGAAAGCCCGCATCCTTCGGTTCTTGTCCTCAACTGCTTTGCCCAGCCAGAGTTTCTTGAGGTTTGGGCAGGTCCATTCTCGAAATGTCAGTGCAGACACCAGCTCAGGAGTTTGAGGTGACTTCCCTTTATAGGCAGACCATTCTTTAAGAATCACTGAAGGAACTAGAAAACAGATATTAAGGAAAAATAGGCAGTAGAACATCTGACCATTTCAATAGCTAGCTACTATTAACAGAATCTATCACATTTCAATATCTTCCTTTTTTTTTTTTTTGAGACAGGGTCTCGCTATGTAGCTCAGGCTGGCCTTGAGCTCACTATGTAGCCCACACTGGCCTCAAACTCATGACAATCCTCCTGCCTCAGCCTCCCAAGTGCTGGGTTTACAGGCGTGCACCACCACACCTGGCTTTTTCTAAATTTTTGTTACTGTAACTTTTTTTTTTTGTCTTTTTGAGACAGGGTCTCATTATGCAGTTCAGGCTGGCCTTGGGTTCACTTTGTAGCCCAGGTTGGCCTTGAACTTGCAATGATCCTCCTGCCTCAGCTTCCCGAGTGCTAGGATTACAGGAGTACACCACCACACCTGGCCTGTTACTGTAATTTTTATCATTAGCAGTAGTAATATCAGTAGCAAGCACTTATTAGGTGGTGGAATATGCTAAGTATTTTGCATATATCATCTCATTTAATCCTTAAAAAAAAACCCTGAGAGGGACATATTACAATGACATTACAAAACAGTATTCATTTTTCAGAAAAAGAAGTCTAATATCATAGAATTTGTAATTACACTGAATTTAAGTAGATATACCAGGCTAGGCAAAGAAAGAAGTCTAAGGAAGAATTAGGTGAATATTTGCTTTCATGATAGACTAAAGAATTTCACAAAATTCTCAAAAAACCAACATGTTGGGCACGGTTGATGCATGCTTACAATCCCAGTTACTCAAGAGGCTGAGGCAGAAGGATCACTTGAGCCCAGAAATTTAGGGCCAGCTTGCGCAATGTAGCTAGAGTTTATCTCAAAAAAAAGAAATCATAACAATAATTCCCCCCAGTTTTTAGATTTAAAAAGACCAGAAAAATAGGGTTTCTGCCTATATCTCAGGCTTCTAAACTATGGTGATTGAACTTATAAAACAGTGAATTTGACAGGTTTGGTGATGCATGCCTGTAATCCCAACACTCAGGAGGCTGAGGCAGGATCACTGTGAGTTCAAGGACAGCCTGGACTATATAGTGAGACTCTGTCTCAAGAAAAAATAGTCAACTAGCCCCTAGTCCCCCATCTCATTTAAATTTTGAAACAAGGCCTCACTAAATTGGCCAGGCTGGACTCAAAACATACAATCCTCTCAAGTAGCTGACTTCATACATATGCCAGGAATTGCAGGCATGTGCCATCACATTCAGCTTTTTGGTTTCTTTCATTTCAGATGCCTACTGTCTACTCAATCACTCAAACTAAAGATTTAGTAATCATGCCAGAGTCCTCTTTCTCCTTGACCCCCAAAACATCTGTTTTTTAATGAGATCCTGCTGATCCTAACCCAATCTCCCTTCCACCTGTCTCCTCTTCTCCAAAACAACAAATAATGCAATAGTTCAAATAGCACTTTTCACTTGACAGGAGCCTCTACGCTGTTTGTTCCTGTGTTCATCCTGTCTGGTCCTTCTCCAACCCATGCTCCACAACCATCAAAGTGTTCTCTAAAAAATCTTTTTTGCAGTGCTGAGGAGCAAAACTTAGAGCTCATGCATGGTTGGTTGAATGCTCTATCACTAAGCTCTATCCAGTGCCAGTATTCTTTTGTAAATAATCTTCGGTTGAAATCATTATAGATTCACAAGAAGCTGCAAAAGCAACAGGAAAAAGTTCTGTGTATACATTATCTAGTTTCCTCTAATGGTTATATCTTAAATAATTATGACACCAAAGCCCAGGAATCGATATTGTAACAATATATGTGTGTAGTTCTACCATATTTGCTTGACAATAAGACCTAACTAGAAAATAAGGCCTAGCCAGCATGCTTGTAATATAAGCCATACCCCAAAATAAGCCCCAGTTAAGATCCTTAGCCAGACGGACATGTTTAGTACATGCACTCCAACACATGATGGACATATTGAATTATAAAGTATAATTAAATATAAATAATACTGACAATACTTAAACTAAATAATATAAATTGTAATTAAGCATTTGTAAATACCCAAGTAGGTGCCTTTAGATGAGAGGCAAATGCCTACATAAACAGATGAACTCAAGACCAATTGTCGAATGATCAGAGTACAGACACAATGCACAAATAATGTGCATACTTGATAACGGACCTGCTTGAGTCTAATATGAATCTTCATAATTCAATACTTTGTGTGCTGTAACCAATGTACTTAATGCACTCATGTGAAATAAAGATTTTCTGAATTTTGGTGCCTACAATTTTTTGTCGCATCTTTGTGGACCATTATTCTTGTTGCCACTCCTCTCTCGTAAGTCTTCAATTAACACTTGACATAATGGAAACTGTGAAGCCTAGCCTGCAAGAAGTTGAGACTTGGGTGAAAAATTCATTTGTGAAAATCACTGACAGCTGCAATGCCAACGTACTACAAGCAAGTTACACAGACAAAAAGTTCCTGTTTAAGGACAGTTCTACTGCTGGACATGAGAGAGTGGGGCCAATGGTTCTACAGCAAATGGAGTCATAAGAAATTCAGGCCAGAATTCGGGATTTGGAGAGTTATGACAACGTTCCAGAAGAAGAAGACAAAACTGTATTTGAAAAAAATGTAGATATTTATACATGAATAAATGTTGACTTTTGTACATGAATAGATGTTGACTGTTGTACATGAAAAAAAGACATCCCCTGAAAATGAGCCCTACTACATCTTTTGAAGCAAAATAATTTAAGACCTGGTCTTAAATTTTCAGGGAAATATGGTATGTCATGTTGATCCATGTAGCCACAACTGCAATCAAGGACTAGCTGGGAATAGTGACACTGTAATCTCAGCACTCAGAAGGCTGAGTGCTGGGCTAGCTGGGCATAGTGACACTGTAATCTCAGCACTCAGAAGGCTGAGGTAGGAAGATCTTGAGTTCCAGGCCAGCCTGGACTACACAGTACATTCAAGGGTTATATACAGTGAAACCCACACTAGACTAGACTAGACTAGACTAGACTAGACTAGACTAGACAAGACAGAGAAAGCTGAGTGCAGTGATGCATGCCTGTAATCCCAGCTACTTCAAAGGCTGAGATGGGAGGACAGGTTGAGTTTGATAAATTTGGGACTAGCCTAGGTAACTGAAGAACACAGGAACCTCTTCTAAAAACAAATTCCATAGCCACAAGATTTCTAGTGTGCTGTACTTTACAGTCACACCAAATACCTTCCAGCACCATCCCTACTCATGGCAACATTAATTTGTGCTAGATTTTACAATTTTGTCATTTTCAAAATGTTACAAAAATGGAATTGGACAGGATAGGATTTTGTGACAGGCATTTTCACACAGAATAATGCCCTTGAAGGCTGGGTTTGCTGGTGCACATCTGTAATCCCAGCATTTGGGAGGCTGAGGCAGGAGGATTGTCATGCGTGGGCTACATAGTAAGTTCAAGGCCAGCCTGAACTACAAAATGAAGTTTTGTCTCCAAAGAGGGAAAAAAAGCTCTCAAGATCATCCATGTTGTTGAATCAACAGTGCATTTTTTGTGGCATTAATGTACCATAGCTTAACCATTCACCTACTAAAGGATATACACTTTGGGGCTATTAAAAATAAAGATATTGGGGCCGGGGGTATGGTTCAGTGTGCCTGAGTTCGATTCTCCATACTGAAAAAAAAAAAAAAGAAGAAAGCTATTTAGCATATATGAGGCTCTAGATTCAATCCTCTTACCAAAACACAATATTTATATATAAAGAAATAAAAGTAAAACTTTTGGTAGAGTGTTTTCCTAGCATGCACAAAGCCCTGGGTTTGATCCTCAGTGCACACAAAAAATAAAAAGTTGTCTCATGAACAAGTTTCTACATAAAAACAAGCTTTTGTTTCCCTGGGAAAAATACCCAAGAGTATAAGTGCTGGGATGTGTAGTAGGTCTATTTTTAGTTTTGATAGAAACTCACAAATTACCTTCTAAACTGGCAGTACCTTTGTACTGTACATTTCCACTGGCAATTTATGAAGGATCTCATTTCTCTGCGCCCTCTCTGGCACTTACTATTATCACTATTATTCACCTTAGCTATTTTGATGGGTATGTAGTAAAATTTCATTGTGGTTTTAATTCGTATTACTCTAGATTGTTAGATATTAAACACCACCTTACATTTTTATTTACAATATGTTTATCCGTGTTAGTGAAATGTCTGTGCATGATATTTGCTGATTTTTTGTTTTGTTTTGTTTTGGTGACAGGGTCTCACTATGTAGTGCAGGCTGGCCTTGAACTTGCTTATGTAACCCAAACTGGCCTCAAACTCACAGTGATCCCCCAGTCTCAGCCTCCCAAGTGCTGAGATTACAGGTGTGAGCCACCATGCCTGGCTGATTTTTTATAATTAGATTGTCTTTGTAATGTCCAGTTTTGAGAAGGAAAAGGAATAAAAAAAAAAGAATCAAGATGTGTTAGGCACACATACCAACTCCCCACAAGAATGTAATCATTATGTACTGAAAAAACATACTAAGTTGTCTTGTGAGGTCGTGTGCTACTTGCATTGTTCTGTTCTGATTTGCTTTGTTCTGTTTTGTATTGTTTTATTCTCTGTAAAATAAAAAAAAGTACTAATACGGAAATATTGGAAAAATATTCATTTTTGAGATTTCTGTATTTTAGAATTACTATAGCAACATAATAAGTCTTACAATAAGGTTCAGTGACTGCTGGAAACTGCATCTTTCATAAATTGCTGGTGGGAATATAAAAAGGTGCAGCCAGTCTGGAAGGTAATTTGTTTAGGTGTATCAACCTGTTTAATTATGAATTTATAGTTAATCCAGCACAATTAAAAATACTATCAATCCTATGAAGTGGTTTTGCAGCTTTTTAAATAATTGGTTGTAGTTCTGCAAGACCATTTCTGGATTCCTGATTATAGTCTATTAATCTATATGTCAATATCTCCACTAATATCGCAGTCTTAAATTAGTGTAGCAACATAATAAGTCTTACAATCAGCTTCAGTGACTGCTCTGTTTATTCTGTTTCTTTTTTCTTTCTTTTCCAATTTTGCTTTTTAAACTCAAAATCATCCTGTCTCAGTCTCCTGAGTACCTGGATTATAAGCATGTTTATCTATTTCCTCTGCTTTTTCATACATTAGAATAATCTTGTCTGCATCTATGAACACTCTTGCTAGGATTTGAATAGGAATTACACCAAACTTATGTATCAATTTGGAGAGAATTAACATCTTTACTTTTATGGTTTAGATAAAAAATGTCCCGCTAATGGCTCATGTATTCAGAGGTAGGGCTTTTGGAAAGTGATTAGTGAGGGCACTAACCTCATCAATGGATTAATTCACTGATGAGTTCATTATTGAAAGAGCTGTTAGGAGGTAGGGCCTGCTTA
>RJWT010050454.1:0-10855 GCA_004365215.1 Cuniculus paca
GCTCACTTTGTAGCCCAGGCTGGTCTCAAACTCACAACGATCTGTCTGTCTCAGCCTCCTGAGTGCTGGGATTACAGGCGTGAGCCACCATGCCCGGCTGCAATTCCCAATCTTTTCCATGTTTACATCTCCTGAACTTGCTCTACTTGGTTTGGTGGCCAGAGACTGCCTTTTGCTTCTTCATCTTGATATTTTCCTTGGTTCTTCTAGCAAGCTGGTAGTGGTGTCCCAGGCATTTCCTGCATTGGCTTCAATTCTCCAAAGCGTAACTGTTTGGTTCTCTTGGTCAGTGCTGGCTATGAGTATCTGATGGTGGCCATTGGGTGCAGTGGTTCAGGGCTGGCTGCTGCTTTTCCCAGCCTGCACTGACTACCAGCAGTGAAAAGCCTCCCTGATGGCAGCTGGAGTGTGCATGGGGGTAGGGCTGTCCGCTGCCTCCTGGACTTGAGTTGGTTACCACCTGGGAGCCTCTCCATTCTGTTTTTAACTGTTTCCACCTATGCAATCAGTTTTCAAAGTAGAATTTCTATTTCTTTGCTGGTGTTTTTTGTTTGCTTGTTTGTTTTTGTTTTTTTTTTCCCATGGAATCAGGTTTTTCAGTCCAGCTTTGACTTTATTTGCAACTTCTTGGTCTGTACTCTGTTGAAGGTTGGAAAGAATAATAACACCATGATTTACACTAGCCCAGGACTTCAGATTCTTCATAGCAACATACTCTGCTAGTGTTTTTGTGAAACAACCTTCTCTTCCATTTTCTTTCATCTTTTTATCTTGCTCTATTAGCCACTTCAAAACTAGATGTCCCACAGGATGTTCCACAACATGAAGCTTTCCATCTGGCGATGGCACCCATGGCAGGCTGAATATCTCCAGTGGTGGATCCCAGGATGTCAGATATCAGCACACATGAAGACTAATCTAGCACCATCTCTTGGGCATTTCTTTTTAGGTAGTTTAACAGAACTGGAGAAATAGATTCTAAGAGCTCATGATAGCAGATCTCTGTATCTTACTGTGCAGGATCTCTGGCACTCAATCAATACACTGAGACTTTCCTTCCATATTTGTCATTTACTATGTTAGACAAGGAACTGATAATTGTGATATGATTATCTGCTTCACAAGCTTAGTATCATCAATGCCATCAAATGCTGCTAGCAAAACCAAATGACAGTATTGGTCATTAGCCACGTTTTCAACATAAGTCTTCAATGTTTTCACAATTACTTTTCTGTCCTTGGGTGTGCCATGCCACAAGCAGTGCATGGCCACTCTGGTACCATCACGTGTGTGTGCCAGGTACACCACCACTTCACAAATGGCTTCAATCAGTTCTGATCTGAGTTTGGGGGTTGCATAGGTAAAAAATCCAAGAATACTTTATGGACTAATGACTGCTTAATCATAGCTTCTTTTTGAGCCATTGAAAGTAGAATCTGTTTCATTTTGATCCATAATGAGTTCTAATTTTTCTGGCTGTACCTCTAACACCTTGTCCAGAGTTGAGTATTCTGTAGACTTGTAAAGCTGAGATGTGTTCCTATACAGCTCCTCCGTCAGCATGTTCCTGTGCTCCAAAACGGCTTTGTCATTGTACACACACTCCATGATGGCCAAGGCTTCCGCATGCCGCAGCATCTTCCTCATTTGGCCTGTAAACCTTTTGATTATCTCAGCAATCTGTGGTTTACATCCATACCTGTGAAATTTCTTAGCAATATTTCTGGTATATTTGACTTAATTCAACCAAATCATTTTGCAATTCTTCAAAAGCCTTATTTTCTCTGTTCTTCATTACCATACTGAATATAACACTGGATCCCACGAATTGAATCATGTGCAAATGCAATAGTTTTAATTTTCTCTTGAATCAACTTCACTCTTTTTGATTTGTCCCAATAGTTCCTTCTTAATATCTCCCAAATCTGTTTTGCTTGAACAACAATGTCATACTTGGTTTTGTCACTGAGTTGCGTGCTCTGCTTTAGTTCTTTCTTCTTCTTTTTGAAGTCATCCCATTTGAGTTTCTTGGACGCTAATTCACCACTTTTACCATCAGGCCGAAATTTTCTCTTGTTGAATTTATTTGCCACTGGAATTTGTTCTTTGGTCCTTCGTCCCCTTGCTGCTTATTCTTGAATTGTTTCACACCGTTTTTCCCAGGTTTTGTGACAGTTTTCTGAAACTTGGAGATGTAACTTTAGGTCTCTCCTTAACATCTTTCTTGGGGAATGTCTTTAAGAACTAGAATCACTGTTTTTTCTGAAATTTGTTTTTTTTCTTGTGAAGCCACTGTACTCCTTCTTGTGAGCTTTTTATCCCCTTTGACTTCCATCATAGCAATTCACACACTTGGGGCCGAGGTGGACATTGGTGCCTCAAATCTACTTTCTAAACAAGTCACAATTATATAAACTCAAATCTAATGATACTACTGACTACATTTTTTTTTTTTGGTGGCACCAGGGATAGAACTCACAACATTGTGCTTGCCAGGCTGGTGCTTAGGTCGCTGAGCTAAATCCCCAGCCCCGGACTGCATATTTTTGATGAGTATATTCTTTTTCAAAATTTATTCTACTTTTGTGTATATTATGTGAAGGGAGAAAATGCTTGTGCATGTTTCTCCTGATGAAGAAACATAGAAAAGGAGAGAGATTTTAACTCTGAATCAAGTTGAGAATTTGGGTTATTTAATGGGACTGGATACTAACTGAAGAGACTGGTTAGGAAAGTCATGAAGTTCTTCTGAGTTTCAGCTAAATGGAAAAGAAGAACTAGGCTCCCCAAATAAAAATAAAGAAAATAAGAGGCAAAGGACGGTGTTATACTCTCATACCCAGTAGTATTGACTCAATATACCACCTACATTTGTACTTTTCTATACTTGACTCAGTTTCTGCACTTCAGGCTGATGGGGATTTGCTTGTTTTAATATTCTCTCCTTCTTTAGAATGTTTTGTCTCCTCTACTGATTTAGTTAATTTCTCTTTATCTTTTACTACAGAACTCATCATCTCACTAAGCAAACCCAGATACTTCAAATCTTGATTTGTATTGTGTCTTTGTTCAAATTATATCTTTGATTTACACTCACTATCAGACTTACAATGTTGGATTTTGGTCAGGTGTTTAGTTGTGACTCTCACATAACTCACAAATGCCTTTAACTTAGACAATGTGTCTCATTCATCTTTGTGTTGCTCAGAGCTAAGAATTGGACCTGAAATGTTAGATGATCAATAAATAAAATGAATAAAATACTTCTGCAGAGAGAGAGAGACAAATGGAATTGCCAGCAACAATAATAGAGAAATGGTTGAGATTATTTTCCAAGGCAGATGAAGAGCTCCACTTGTGAAGTTCATATTGAAAGAGTTTCTTAAGAATTTAAAAGGTCCAGGTTGTTTGGAATGATTTGAATTACATTATCTTCGTATGGAAGAATTTATACTGGGCAATTGTGGAATTGCAAGGAAAGAGAGGTCCCCATTTTTCAGAACAAGTTTCTACCCATACCCTTTTTGGGGGCATAATCAACTTCTGAAAAAGTTCAATTTATTACCGAAAATACAAGGAAGACAAAGGGTTCTTTCTGGCCCTTAATAATAAAACTAAACAAAGGTTTTCTTACTACCAAACAGTCCCATTTTCTTTAAGGAAATGACTCTCCCAAAGCTTCAAGTGAAAAAAACAGGACCGAGTTATCTGGTATACTGTTTTAATACATAAATAGAATATAGATTTAGCTGCAGACAGTTCAAGTATAAAGATCATTTCACTTCATCACATAAAAAAGATATCTTGACACAAGTTTAAGTACTGCTATACAGAAAACTGCAAAAGCTAGTAGTATATATTTCTATTTTCTTTTGGGACACTCCAAGCTACAAGGTGGTGTTTTAATGACATTTTGGTGATGCAGGCATCTCTTTATATTCCTAGTTCTACATATGTAGATTCAACCAATACAGGTCACAAATCTTTTTGAAAACATTGCATTCAGACAGATGTGGTGGTGCTTGCCTGTAACACCGGTACTCCGGCAGTCTGGGGCAGGATTGTTCAGCCTTGGACAACTCAGTGATTTAAGTGAGACCTTGTCTAAAATAATAATAATAATAATAATAATAATAATAATAATAATTACAGTGATGTAGCTCAATGTGAGGCCCTGGGTTCAATTTTTAGTACTGCAAAAACAAACAAGTAAGTATTAAATAAAAATTGTGTAGGTACTGAAAATGTAGAGACTTTTTGCTCTTTCTTATCTCTAAACAATACAGAATGATAACTTTTACATAGAGTATATGTTGTACTATGTATCATAATTAATTTAGAATACTGTAGAGGAGATATGAAGATATGTATAATTTATGTGGAAATATTACACTACTCTATATATGGACTGGAACATCCATAGATTTTTTTTTTTAACTACAGGAATCCTGGGACAAATCTCTGTGAATATCAAGAGCTGGCAGACTATGTAAATATGTGTGTGTGTGAGCATTTTCACACATTTCTTTATCTATTAATGATTAGATCTTTTTTTTTCTTGTACTACACGTTAGTTAAATACTTTGAACTTCATAAGGTCATTTAAAGTTTTTAAGAATTTCTTTCAATGAAAATTCTCAAGCTTGTCATCCTATTCTAATAAAGGTGAAGAAAATAAAACATCTTTGATACTGATTGCAATAACCATTATATGGTCTTAAGAAAGGAAATGGGATAAAGAAATATAAGAATTAACAGTACTGAGATAATGTTTCATATTATATTAAAGGCACACAGCCTAAAATAAAATTAAATAGTTCAACCAGCATCAAAATGCCACCAAAGTTGAGTAAGAAAGTATAAGAGTCAGATTCATGAGAACTGGTTTCATCTCTAAAGCCATTGCCTGTACCGTCTCAATTTTATGGTGACATTTTCAGCATGCAGTGCTTACTTACTGGATCTTTGCTTTCTTTCTGAATGGTTTATGGTAACAGAAGTCAGCAGCCATGAAATTGGAGGAGGTCCCCTAAGAAGTACCACCACTTCCTGCAGGAAAACATCTGCACGCTCTCGGACAGATTTGTGTAACACCTAGTGTAAAACAAGGCCTTGAGCTGAGATTCTTCTCCTTGTTTTCTCTTTAAATGGAAATATTCCTATCTGATTGTGCAAAGGAAGAATTTAGTTTCTTAGACGACAGTAATTGTGGACTGTTTTATCTGTGAAATTACTGGAAAGAGTAAAATACATTCATTTACACACCAATTTCCTTGTTTTTGCCCAAAAAAAGTAGCAAAAAATATAATTTACAGGACAATTAATTTTTTTATTTAAAAATTAAAAGGGTGAGTATATTTGTGCTTAGGTATATGTACATACACATGCATATATAAATAGTCTAGCATATTTAATTTACTTGAAAATTTTTTCCTTTCTAAAATCAAACTTGCCTTAGAAGTAAAGTCTATGTTTTATGAAGAAGATGAAGCACCCCTTGGATATTATAATTTCTAATGAAAGAATAATTCAGGGTAAAAGGGAGGAAAGATCTATTCTTGGGACTTTCTGTTTTTGTTGGGTATTATGAAAGTTTACTTTTTTCAGTTTTAGTTTATTTAAATCTTCACCAAATAAGAAAAAAACAAGATAAATTATTCTTTGGATTTCTGCTTGGCACATAAATAAGGTTTAGAACAATATTTGAGGAAATTGTGACAAAAATCATCCTGAAATAAAGCAAAATGAATACTCAGCATGTGTAATTCTATTTTATTTCAGTGAATGTACAATAACGATATGCATGAGTTAAACCACCAGCATTTTAAGTGCTTTAAAATATTTGGTTAGGGGATTTTTCCTGCTACCACACATCCCACCAGATGCTTTGGTACTTTGGTTGCTTCCAAAGTTTGGGATGGGGACAATCATGCTGCAGAAATGCTGCCTGCACACTGACAGTTTTCTCCAGCTTCTGCTTTATGTGTAGCTCATGTCCAGAGGGTGTTTGCCTGTCAAACTCTTTGCCTTCAATTTTCAAATTCTCGTCACCATAGCAAAAATAAGAATAACTAATTCTAGTGATATGAATTTAGTGCCAATTCATTTTTTTGTATGACTTTTCAGACAAAATTATATGACACAGTTATGAGATTAAAAATTAAAAACCAAAATGTTGTTTAAATAAGGCAGGAAGCATTGCATAATCATGAAGTCGAAGGATACTTTACAAAAGCCGTTACATAATATTGATCTCATTAATTTAAAAATGTTGTGAGATATATAAAGATATGTATGCAAAATAAAAGTTTAGATATCTCCACCACAAACATTTGTAACACAAATAACCTTTTCCACAAACATGTGCACAGGGGATATTTTGAAACTCATAACACTTGTCAAGAGGAAATTAATTTCCACTTGAACTAAGCTAATGTGAATGTCAAAATTGCCCTTTGGAAATTTAATCACAAAATAAGATCATGCCCAAGGAGTAAATTTGCATATATAAAAACAATTTATACTATGGAGTAACTTGATTTAATACAACCTAGTTTAGTAAATGGCCTAGCTGTGTGAACTTGGGTACATCTGTTAGTTTCAAAGCTCTTATATAAATGGGTTAGTTTTGAAGGTACAGTATAAATGAAGCATGTTTGAAACGTTAAACATTATTAGAAATGTTTACATCATGCATATGTATCATATATACATATAGTATGGATTCATTGCACATTTAACCATGGTTATACATTCGTATTTCCATATTAAATATGTTTATATATATTGTAATGAAAGTTCAATTATTTAAATTGATAATATTTTGTTTTTTAAAGTAGTTCTCAAGGTTCAGGAAAAGACTTGCCAAAGCATTTTTCCAGTAGTAAGAACAAATGAGAGATTTGATTTAGTGTTTTCAAAAAATGACTGTTGAAAATGTTGAAAAATCATGAGAAAATCTTCACAGTAAATAAGACAAATTAAAATACATGACTAGAGCTTTGGAATTTTTATATAAGCATGGTAAAGTTCTATATTTGGAGACAAAGATGGTGAGTTTCAATAATCCTTTTTTAGACTTTCAGAAAACCATGACTAAGAGTGGATTTGCTCATGTACATATTTATCTTTGGGCACAGATCAAGCAAACAAGCAGGATAAACCAAATGAAAAAAAGTTTTGAGGATTTGTTAAACTGTGAAATAAGATACAGTTTCATTACAAGAGCACAACAAAAATTCCATTTTATTTCAATTTGCCTAAATATTTTTTTGTAGAACTTCCTCACAGTAGTATTCATATTGTTCATACCCACAGAAGTTAACTCAGAAATGATTTTTGGACATAGGCTAATTTTAGAAGGTTCAGAAAGAAAATTAAGATTAAATTTTAAAGCTGAAATGATGTAAAATATTTCAAATATAAAGTAGACAAATGATTTATAAAGTTTAAAAATTGAAATAAATGTTAAATTTTATGGCAAATGATTATCATTGATCAATCTTGACTTTCATTTTGACATTATTAGTCTTGAGATGAACTCAAGCTGTGAGTGTGCACAACATGGATTTCTTCGTGATTTATCTTTCTGTTTCCCTCTTAAAATTATGGTTACCAAGTTGAGTGCTTGGCAGTGAAAGAACATATTGCACAAGTGTCAGTTCCTCTAAGAAAAACTTGCTTGCTCTTTTCTACAGAAATAACATATTTGGTTTTTTCACACTACTATTATAACCCTTTTGACCCTGCCTTAACACCTGAACACGTGTCTATTTCTATATGATTTTCTGGAATGCTAAGATCATAATTTTCATGTATTTGCATTCTCAACACAAAATGTGATATGAAGCAGATAAGCACACAGTTGTGAAGTGGCAGAATTAATGGGTGAAGAAATAAGTAAAGGATAGAAAACATAGTTGTTGATAGTATCAATTAGGTTATTACAACCTCAAAGCTATTGTTTCATTCATTCAACAAATATTGATAATATGCTCGTATATATACAATCAATGAATTCATACCTATCCATCATCTATCCATTTTAGAAGCCAACTATGAAAGTCAACTTGTGAGACAAAGGAAGTAATGCCTGACAGTGCACAAAGCCCCAGGTTAAATTTCATCAGGTAAAGAAAACGAGGCTGTAATGGACCCCAAAAAATGTAGCTATAGCATCCTCTTTGACTTTTTCAGTTATCATTTTCTTCATTTGGAACTTAAAGGGACTGCCCTAATGATGTGTAAGTCCCCTTTGTCCCTACTGCTATATTCTGATGATTGATAATTCTATTGTTCTACAATAGGTTCTTTAGGTTTCTCATCACAAACCGCATTGAAGCAGGGATATAGAATCATAAAGAGAGTAAGACATGGTTCTAAAGTTATGCTGCGTGCAAAATACAGCAGACGCAACACAAAGGCATGTCAAGTGCCAGCACTGGTGTTGGTGGGCGGTTTGTGTGAGAGAGAATGGGAGAAAGCGTATGTTCAGGGGAAATATTTTTTAAAAGTGACACTAAAACTCGGTTTTTAAGGATGGATTTTTCAGGGGCACAGCAAGGGGTGTAATGAAGTGAGTCATTCGAAATGTCAGAAACAGCATGTGCAAAAAATAGAGTTTTGAAGCAGAGAGAAGGTAAAGGAAATTGGAAGTAGTTGAGGTTTTGCTAGAGAATTAATTTGTGTGATGGGTTGGAGATTGGAGCTGTAGGTAAGAGCCAGACCTAAAGAACTTTGAGTTCTATGCCCAAGGGTGTAGACTACTCTATATGCAGCGGTGAACTATTAGAGAACTTCAACAGAAAAGGTACGTGATGGATAGTTCTTTAGAAATATCATGATGGTGGCTGTGTAAAGTTGCATGTGAAGGGGTAAAAATCCAGACTCTGGATCTTTTAAGAGGAAAGAAAGACAAAATTCCAATTACAGAAAGGAAAGCATAAGCTGGGGCAGTGGCACAGATCCACAGAGGACTGTGGTAAGAGATATTTAGAAGGAAGAATCAATCAATCAAGTGTAGTAATTGACTAGAATTGGAAATCACAGAAAAATTACAGAGCAGAGTAAATGTTTTAGGTTGTGTAACAGAGGGGAGGTAATTTTATTAATATATAGGCAACATAGAAGCTTGAACATGTTCATGGAAAAAAGATGATGAATTGGATGTTAAACATACTGCATTTGAAGTTTTTCTGGAGAATTCAGGAAGGAATAGTATGCTGCATTTAAAATAACATCCACCTTACTATTGTTGCTTTAGAAGACTTACTCAAGGTTACCACTGACCCACCTGCATCCTGCACTAGCCACAAATCACCATTTTTATTTTCCTTGCACCTATAAAACTATCTGGTCCTGAGCTTTTGCACTTACTGTTTGAAATACCACCACCACCACCGCCACACACAAAAAATTGGTAAGCTGCTTTATGTTTATTAGACCTCAGTTTATTATATAGCTCAGAGGACTATGTTCTCAAAGTCATCTATGAAGACTATTTAGAGTTGCTCGTTGTCACAGTGATATTTGTCATTCTGTTTTATTTTCTGCAAGGCTTAAGTGACTTCTTAAAATAGCCTTGTTTTTTTCTGGAGTTACTTGCTCTCAGCTTTAAGGAAATTTTCTCTGAGTACAAGAACATTGTCTTATTCACCACTATGACCATGATGCCAGCAGCAGTGCCCAGTGTGGGGAAACACAGAGATGACTCTCCTTGACTCTCCTTGAAAAGAAGATCAACTGTCTCCATTTTGGATAAACTTGGCCCTATCTCCATGTATTGATATATACAGAGCTGGCTAGGCTATTTCTTTGTCCCTTCAATTGACTTCAAGCAATATAAATTGGACTGGCTGAGGAGCTGATGTATAATATCTGAAACAAAGCCACAGGTCAGTGTTACCCCATCCAGTGACTCCCCAAATACATGGTTGAGCCTGGCGGGATGGAGAACTGTGCTCTACACTGTCGGCTGGGACCGAGTCTCGAGAAAGAGGCCATGACTTCTCAGGGCAAAAAGGACTGTACATCAGAACTAAAGCATGACCCCAAGTTATTAGCTGTTATCTCAGTTGTTATGCAGATTGCTCTCTCTGCATTTCTTGCCCTCTGCTTATTGCAGAGGTGATCTTAGACCTCCTACCTAGCCCAGCTTACGCTAGTCATGGTAGTTACGTATTTCCTGTCACTCTCACTGTCACTCATCCCCGAGCCACTCCCCTCATGGAGAATTAATAAAACCTGGGAAGGGCTCTGGGTCAGGACCTTTGTTCAGGTGAACCACCATCTTGGCTGGACTTAGCACCCCTTGGCTCCCTATAACCAGATATATGTCTCAGCATCTTTATTCTCGATGTGGGTTGCACTGGAAGTGGTAGATTGGAATTAACTGATTAGAATTCCAATAACTTCTCCATGGGATTGTAATTATAAACCTTCCTGGACTGCAACAAGGACAGGAAAGGGTTCTCTATACCCAGTATGTACCAATTGCACTGACAAAGTTTTCCAAACAGCCAGCTGATTCAATGGAAAAAGGGAGAGGTTGAGCTGATATCTAGATAGAAAGGAAAAGGATTCACTGAAGAGCAAATGAGTGTGAAGCTTTTGAGATTTTCAGTGACTTAAGCTGTTCCAGCTGAGAGAGATCTTATTTAGGTGGCAAAGGAATAGCACAATCAAGTTTCTAAAATACATTCTTATAAACTAAAATAAAATTTATTGGAAGTACATATTTTCTTCTGTTTTATTCATTTATGTCAAACAATACTGAAAATTTCAGGTATATTTGAGATGTGACTAATGAGACATTCAATTTAGATATATTTAGTGTTGTTTTAATAGGACATACTTA
>RJWT010050455.1:0-10847 GCA_004365215.1 Cuniculus paca
GGATATAAGAGGTATAAAACCCACAGTGCCAGGACGCTATTCCTCCAAGTTATAATTATCGCTACTGTGGCTCTGAAGGTCATCTGAGTTATTATGGTCTATGGTTCCATGAAGAAAAGCTGGCACTGAGCACAGAGGATGAAGTCAGCTTGCAGGGAACTCATTTCCGGAGCTGTGCGCAGCCGTCTGAGAGGCTCATCATACTCCCACTTCAGACAGCGGGCCTTGTCTTCTAATTTACTGAAGCCATGCATGGAGACTTCTGCTCACAGGGCTGGGGAGGCAGGTAAGTAGAGAGAGGCCCCTGTGCAGCTGCAGGCTTAATCTCAATTAACAAAAGCCACCTGGGGCCCTGGCTGTGCTGGGAATCACCGGGGCAGACTTGTTTGCAGGCTGCAGGTTGCCAGGGCTTTGTTAACAGCCCTCAGGGAGGGACTCGGAGGAAGATTTTATTTATTTTTCCTGGATGCCAGCCCTGTCTGGCAGCCTTCACTTGATAACATGGCCTGTATCTGAACACTGTGTTCCTGACCTGGGTCAGGTCTGTGGAGGCTGGCATGGCTCGATGCTACTTGTGCGTGTTCTTCCCTTCTTTATACCCCTGCTCCACGCTGGTGAACTTCTTTCCTTGAAACACACAAGCTCCCAACACACAGCCCTCTGCATGTCTTCCTTTTGTGTATGTTCACAGCTTACATACTCGTGTGCCATTTAACTCAGGTTAGTCTCTCCCAGTAAATGGCGAAGTTGGGCTCTGTCCACTCCCGCTAACCACTCTCTCCTTACGTTACGGGTCTCTGTTAGAATGCCCAGGTTTAACAAATAGTACAGGAGACCCAGGGGAATTTGAAATTCAGATAAATAATGAAAAATCTTCAGTGAAAACATGTTTTGTGAGATACTTGGCACATGGGCTAAATATACTTGGTTATTTTTATCTAAAATTCAAATATAACTGTGCATCTCATATTTTAAAGGGCAATCCTGAGTTACAACTTATTTTTGCTGCTCAGTAGATATACACATAAATGAAGAAATGGGTAGGACTAATAACGCATGATTAAAATCAGGAAACCATATGCAGACACTAAAGCACATACCAATGTGTCAGGAGGCATTGCTTCAAGGCTGTATGATTACTGAAGAATTTTCATTGTTCTACGAGATGTTTTCTTACTTTCAAATTGATTAAAATGAGCAAAAAAGTTTTCAAATGTCATATATTTATGTGCCTGCATGTGCACACACACACACACACACACACACACACACACACACACAGAGGCATGCACTTCTTAACAGTATAAAGCCTGCTTAAAAAAGAATTAATGTTTCCCCACCACCTGAAACTGGACACATCCCCAAGGTTGGGGGCATTTTCAGCATGGCTGAAAAGATTATCCAAAGCATATGGAGAGGACTATCAAGGATGTCTATAAAATAGAGCCCACAAAGCAGACAGGTAGTAAAAGCACATGGCTGTTGTTTTTACACATTATACAACATTCCTTAAGAAAATCAGCTTCAAGTTTTGGGGTTGTGCAGGTAAACGTAAGTTAAGTCCAAGACATAAGTATTGATTCAATTGTGTATAACATATTGGAGAATGCTTAATTTGCAGAATGAGGGTGGAAAACAAAGCAAACGACAGAGGCTGTAGTAGAGAATGATTTGAAGACCCTTCTCATACAACTTCCTATAATTCTTTGGAACATCTTCCAAATTTGTCTTTTGGATGTCCATACTGGCTCATCAGTAATGGATATGTTCAGAATTCTCTACCTTTACGGAGCATGGAAGGGAAAACTTAGGGTGCTCAATGTTTCACTGTGAGATTAAGTATGAGAAGTGAAAACAAGGAAAGAATCTGTGTGTGTTGTGTGTGTTTGTGTGTGTGTGTGTGAGACAGAGAGAGTCTATGTGTGTGTATATGTATGTGTGAGCGACAGAGACAGAGTGTGTGTGTATATGAGAGAGAGAGAAAGAAACAGAGAGAGAGAATGTATGTGTGTGTGTGTGTGTGTGTGTGTGTGAAACAGAGAGAGAGTGTGTGTGCATGTGTGTGTATGAGAGAGAGAGAGGGAAACAGAGAGACAAAAGAGAGTGTACATGTGTGATGATATCAACATGCAGGGAAAACAGAATGTTGTCTGGCATGACACCAAAGTTGCAAATAAAATTTCTGAACTTTGCCCATCTTAAAGTCTCCAATACAGGAACAGATCAAAATCAACGTTGGCCACACTACAATGAGAGACAAACACAAAAGGGAAGAATGCTACATCTATTCTTATGAAGAGTTCTTGGCCCTAAAAAAGACAATTAATTGGCTGAACTTTTGAAAAAGGAAATAAGACTTTGAACAAAGGAGGTTGTGATGTTGTTATAGGCAGCTGAGTTAGTGAGAAATATTGTAGGCAGTCAGGCAGGGCTTGGCCCTTGAAGGAGCCAGTTCAGAAGACCAGATACCTTGCAACCTTGGAGTAGACAGACACCTCTGCTGTGGGCCAGACCTCAAGACAAAAGACAAAACAAATGCAACTACACCCTAAGTATAAATATCAGGGATTGATATTCTACATGGAAGCCAGGAGTTACCATCTCAACGCCCTACAGAAAGAGTCACTGCTCTTTAAGCATACCTGCTTACTACATGACTTGCTTCCCCATTTGTCCCTGATTTAATCAATTTTACCTGAACAATTAATCTTATTGGTTGACCATAGTTCTGTCCCATCTCATGCCTGCCTGCCTTGCCATTTCCCATGTTTTCCCCATTTTGGACCCATCTCATCTCATGGCTTTTACTCTATAAAAGTCCCAAGAAATCACAGTCTGGCAACCCACTCAGGACCCCTTCTGTCTCTCTCTCAGACAAAAGCTTTCTTTCTCTCAATAAATATATTCTGCTTTTAACCTCCGTTGTTCCTAAAATTCATTCTTCAATTTTAGAGAACAGGAACTCATAGCAGACATCTAGTAGGTTGAGAGTTTCATTCCCCTATATCAATGTGACAGCACATTGTCATTGTGAGGGTGCAGGGAGAGAGGAGAAAAGATGATTTGATGATTGCTATGGAAGATAGAGCTGTATCTATTTTAACTTTTTACATTGCAGTATTTTGAATAGGCTACTCCAAAATGCTGATTAAATACACTGAGGCTGAGCCAAAATTAGACTCTTAACCATGTCTGAATAGTGCATAAACTATAATAGATCTATTTCCAAGTCACACAGAACCCTCTTTTCAACTGTGGCACAGTGGCTTTGAGCAAATGGTATATTAAGTAAGCTGTATTAATTAAAGATGGATTGAGGCAAGTCTTATGCAGATTCCTCCAGAGGATATCCCTAAACACAAAGTGTCTCAATTATTTCTCCATTAGCATTCTCTGTATGAAGACCTTTTTCTGTTTCCTGGTAAGTAAGAACTGCTTGGTATGCATATTTAAATAACACTCTTACTGAATTAACTTTAAGAACTGGCTTTTAGCATAATGGATGCATTACAATGGAGAGTAAAATAAAGGAGAAACATAAAGACCTCAATGCACATTTAAAAAGCTGGAGGTAACAGATACTGTTAAGCTTCTTTGCCATTTTCAAAGTCTGGGATTACGGTAATGGCTTTGAGGACAGATCACAGTTGGCTGATGTCTAGCTACTGACATAAATTAGTTCCATTTCTGTTCAGATCTACTGGATGAAAAAAGGAGCACATATCCTTTGTGAAGTCACAGGTAAACCTGTAGTTGCTTAAGTATGCTACAAAGAGATCAGTTTTATTGTCAGTTATTTTAAGGAGAAATTGGTTTGAACAAATTCTAAACATCAACCTCATACTAACCATTGGGAAATACTTTGAACCCAAAGTCCCTGAACCACGGTTTATAAGAAAAAAAGTATCTAATGAGTGATAAGGCATCTGACCTATTCCTTTTCAGACCATTTAGTTACAATGTTTTGGAAAAAAAATTGGGTAAGGGAACTGTGAAGAATGAACAAGGTACATGGGTTTTTGCTGGTAATCTGTTTTACTAGTTTCCAAAGAAATCAAGGAGACCAAAAACCTTTGAGGAGAACCTAGTGAGAATTTTGCAAAGGTACACCTGGAAATCCAGATGCATTTTTGTTATGGTGTTTGGGGACACAGACAGGAGCGACTCCTTTCAGAGGACTGGTCAAATCACTTACCACAGATTCACCAGGAAAGGGTGCTCCAGACCCTGCATGATCTGGAGTTCCTTGAAGACATTCCTTACTTCGTTGCGCTCCACACATTTTTGCTTATTCATGTACTTCATAGCGTACATCTTCTTGGTGTCATTCTTCTGTACAATGCAGACCTAATGATGCAAGCCCAAGTAAAGAAGTGATTAGGGAGATGACAAATCATAACTGAGAGACAACTGGGTCTTGGTCTTTAGCAAGGCTTGGTTGTTTCATCATTTTCAAATTCACTGATATTAAAGTTCTCACTCAGCTCTGATTTTGGAGTAAAATTTTCATTTTCTTCCCCCATACACCAGGTCAATTCTTGAATCTGTGGTTACTGATACATGTTTGCCTGACTTAGCTTTTTGAATTTGGGGGGGGGGGCGGTGAGTACCAGGAATCAAATGCAGGACCTTGCACTTGCCAAGCAGGTGCTTGTACCACTGAGCTACATCCCCAGCCCTGAGCTATATCTCTGGCCCTGAGCCATGACCCGGGGCCTGCTTCTGGAATGTTTTTTTGTTTTTGTTTTTGTTTTTTTGTCTTTTTAAGACAGGGTTTTATTATACAGTCCAGGCTGGCCTTGGGTTCACTTTGTAGCCTAGGCTGGTCTCCAACTTGCAACAATCCTCCTGCCTCAGCCTCCCAAGTGCTGGGATCATAGGAGTGCACCACCATGCCCAGCTTTTGGAATGTTTTAGGACAGCATTTAAATTTGCCTTCCCGCTGGGAATCATTAAGTAACATCCTTAATCCTATGTCAGGTAACTGCGGTGGACATAACTGAACTGTTAAGATGAAAAACACTGAGCAGTTTCTGTTCACCACCACAGATGATGTGATGAAATGGATTCTAGGCACCAGGGAGCACCAAATATGATGTCCATGTTTCTGACATTCCATTAGAAGCCCATATAATTCCCGATGAAGTAAAATGCAAATCTGCTATGAGCTGTGCTCTCTTAAGGTACAACTCTACTGAAAAATTAATAATCAGAGTTTGAATCTGGAAGTTTCTTACCAAAAATCTGGCTCTGTAAATTTTTCATGGTAAATTTTTGAAAATACACAGTAAAACTTGGGAAAAGGAAATTTAAATCAGGTATCTTCTTACTCATGTGAAAAGAATTATTCTTATATTGAAAAGATCACAATCATTGGTTTTATACCAGTTGAATCATTGGTACAATTTAAAAATGATTCTGAAACCTCAGTTCTCTTTAGGGTAGAGAGAAGTCCCCAGTACTAGTGAAAGTAAGTAGGTTTGCCTTGACTAAGGTAATTCTTAGAACAGTATATATTCATTACATAGCTGTCTTTTCATTTTCCTTAAATCGTGTAGACAATTTTATAAAAAATCCTTTACAAAAAAATCTCTGAATTATCAGTCCTTGGGGTCCCAATAACTCCGCAATGTGAATATTCTCAGACCCTCTGTTCTGGAGCTACATAACTCTGGAATGGTTAATCAACCAGATTCTCACCTTTCCAAAACTGCCTTTTCCAATGGCTCGCAAAATTTCAAAGTGGTCAAAGTTGACTGAAAGACAAAAAAAAAAAAAAAAGAATGACATTATGAGTGATTATCTATTGCTCTTTAGAAGATAATCAATATAAAGTACCCAGGACAATAAGAAAGAAGGGGAGGGAGAGAAGAAGGAAGGAAAAGAAGGAAGGATGAAGAGAGAGACAGAGAGAACATGAGCTTAGCTGAATTACTGTTTGAAACAACAATCAAAATGACTCATAAATTTCAGTTTATTCATTCAATAAAGATTTATTGAACACTTATGATCATAGCGCTAATGCTAAAGAGACAGTAATAACAGAGTAAAAAAAGAATATCTTTGTTAAGCCTGGAGTCTAGTGAGGGCTCTATAAAGAGAAAGATCTTCATAGATTACATAGTCACAAAAATAAGTAGAAAACTAAAACTCCTGCTGAATGCTAAGAAGAATAGAGGTCATGGAGTTCTAAAAACATAGACTCAGTGATTTGCCATAGACAGCAAGTTCAGGAAAACATCTCAGAGCACTGCAATCCCGGAAAGAGATCCAGGCCGAGGGGCATATACCTTGACTTAAATGAGCACTTTAAAAATAATCTCTTTGCTCACTTTGTTTCCACAGTTGCCTTTTGTATATGAATAATTCTGGTTTTCCTTAAGTAGGAAACTAGCACTTTCATAAATTAGCAGAAGCTGAGATGGCCTTGCACGTGGGCCATGTCACACCCCCAGTTCCTAGGAGTATAAAGCTGCAGACGTGTAGTTTATAGTTTGCATGCTCTCTTGGATAGTGTTCATGAGATGCACAGTGATGAGAACAACAAAATATAGATTCTCCCTGCAAGCAACAGTCCTTGTTTTTGGTTCCTGGCCCTGATGACCTTGAAAAAAGTGTTAAATTTTTTTTCAGGTTTTGAAATAAGGATTAAATGAGTAAATACAAAATAAGGGATATTAAGAGTTTATTCAGAAAATATCTTGAAACACTAGAAGGAATTACTCATCTCATTAACAGACTTATTTTGTATCTTTTAAAGAGAATACTTAGATTAATTCCACCTTAAGGAAAGAGAAATGGTAAGGGGACTTCTGAGGTATTTCGTAGTTTTCTGAGGGTCAAGTATTTTTATAATATATCTTCATCATCTCCTCTTCTGATCTACCAAATCATTTGATTTCTAGCACAAATTCACACAATCATGTGAGGCAGTATTTTACAAATAACCAGGATTTGTGCTCAAAAGAACAATGTAACTTGAGATAAAAAGAGTCTCTGTATCTCTATTTTTCTCATCTGGAAAAATGGAATTGATGGTCCTACATAAGAAAGTGCTAATAAAACAGTTTAATTGTGAGTTGACTGCATCCAGGATAACACAGGCTCCATGAGGGCAGGGGTTGGATATCATTTTGCTTATCCTGGTTTCCCTGCAAACATACAGTAGTTGAGATTCAGGTAGGTGGAGGCAAAAATCTCCACGGTTTCCACAGAATCTAACACAGATACGATCTCAGCAAATGAATCACACTAAGCTATGAGAGCAAGCACAGGTGTTCCAATACTACTTCTGCTAAATATGAGGAGTGTGAGATTTGGGTCCTGTAAAGGCAGCAGGTTTTGACACGTGAGTCAAGACTCATTACTGAGTTTTAAAATAAATTTTGTGGTCATAATTCTTTAAAAAAAGAACAGAATAGGTCACACCAGAAAGCCCCGAAAGCAGGTAAGATCAGTATTATTTCTGAAACTTTTGTTTTAGTTTTATATATGTAATTGTTAGTGTATTTCTTACCATGGGCTGTGATAAGATTTATAAAATACTTCTACTCGTTTTCCTACTGAAATCACTAATGCAATTGCTACTTTATACCTCATTATATGAGTCTGAGTTATATATTATTTACCACAGGAGTGTTTTTAAAAACTGACCGGGATTTCTTTGCAAGTCCAGGATTTGGTCTTGAACAAATCAATAACTTGCTATGATTTTTCCCCTAGCAGCCTAACCTAGAATGCTATTATGGCATTTTGAATTTCCAAGCATACACCAAGTACCTAGAAAGCATGAGGTTTCATTGTGACATTCATCCATTTCATGAACCATGCCCTTTACAATCACTTTAAACTTTATTGAAAACAACAAAGGTGTCTATATCAAGCTCTTGGCAAATGTAGACTAGCAAAACTGCCTAAATTAATGTGCCTTCCTAAATGTCAGATCTCAAAAAGTGACAGGTCTAAAGTTTTAGAGTTATACATCTTATTCAATGTCCTTAAATATATATTTAGTCAGATAAAGAAAGAACCAACTCCAGTCCAATTCCACAACATCTATACTCATTTCCACATGTTAAAATACAACCTAAAGAGAAAGCTAGTGACAGTAAGAGAGAGTGACTGAAAGAAGCTCTTACAGTAATCTTTACAGCCCCTTCTTAAATGTATAAGAACAGAATCATTAGTTAGGAAAGAGAGACAGAAAGAGACAGATACAGATATGAATTCAGAATTGTAGATTATCTTTTCAGCAAAAAACTACCAGTATATAGGGATATAATAATTGCCTAAAAGCAAACCTTTCTGATTCCAGACTCAGCTCTTAACCACTACTTTTATTTCTGAAGTTGTCTTAGTGTCATTCTTACAGTGAACTTACTTAACCCAGCAGTAAAATCGGGAGAAGTGACAGGGGATTTTTTCTTCTGGTCTTCTGGAATTACAAGAACCAAATCAAGCTTTTCCAAGTTTTTCTGTCATATAAACATGCTGCTTCTGAAACCCAGTGCTGGTGTTGATTTCCTTTCTTTAACTTCTCTTACCATCTCCCACCCTTAGTATTCTATGCAATGAATAGTGTTAAAGGAAACAAAAAAGGAAACCCTTTTAGAATTTAGAATAATACCTTGACACTTGGAAACTGGGAGAAATACACTCCAGAGGATAAAGAAAACAATCTATTTATTTTTTTTTTTTACTTTTGAGATAAAAATATTTTATTTTTTTCCTAAAAAATTGACTTGAGCTTTAGTAAGTACCAAATCACAAGCATATATGCATCTACTGAGAACAGGACACCTTGCTGTTTAAGTAAATATTTCTAGGGACAATGAGATAGGGCAGTAGCTGTGTGATCCCAGAGAAATCACTCAAACTGCAATGTCCCATCTATAAAATGATGCTAATTAAATTTAACTTGCATGTGGCTCTCAATATGAGACAATGTAAGCCAGAAGTAGACTATCTGGCCCATTGAAAACTAAAAGTTACAAATCATTTTAAAAAGGTACAATTATTCAGCGAAAACTGGGCCACCTTTCCATTCCAAACTTTCAGTTCTATTCCCACCAAGCAACTATTGTTATAAATTCCTGTGTATCCTTTAAGAAGTTTTTCTCTGTGCACTGGAATACAATTTAAAAAAATAAAACAACAGGTAAAAAAAGACAAGGAAATCATGATTTAAAATTTTTTAAGAAAAACTACAACTTCAAGATAAGTCTTTTCCCTTGTGGGAAAGCTACTCAAAAAAAGAAAATTTCTCAAGGTCCTTTTGCAATAGTCTCTGAATTCTGGGCACTAGACCCATTCTTTTTCACCTAGAAATTTCCATTCCTCAATCTCAAGAAACAGCTGCATATGTTTGAAGCTTACCTCAACTTCAAACAACATATCTTGACTTCAGATGCAGATAGATGGCTCACAACGTGATCTGACAGGGAGCCTGTACACGCTAAATCACTGACCTGGAAGACACTCTTTAAATGTGCCATTTTCCTGTTGGTAATGTGTTCTCATTACTCTGAGAATGGATTGCGTCAAACAAACCCTTTTCATGTCTTTTTTTCTGGCGCATCCTGAAAACTCTTTTCTGTGACAGTGGTCAGCAAACGGGCAAACTGATTTTAAAAGAGTGGGATGGGTTCTTTATCTCAGCCTCAGGGACCTCACAGACCCAACCTGGTGATTAAGCTATCAGTCCTGGAGGAGCACAGATTGCTAAGCCAGTTCTACATGACTCTACAGTCTTCCTGTTCATTCCATTACATACAGTCTATTTTAAATACTGTAGCTCTTTTGTCTTCCATTGTGTCAGTATCACACACACACACACACACACACACACACAAAGAAGACAAAAACTATTGATGAACTTTGAAAAATGGTTTAATTACCTGCTATTACTAACAATCCTACCTCAAATATACTTGATGTCTACTTTATAGAAGCAGAATTGCTACCCAAATCACAAACACAAAACCTTTCTAGTGTAATAGACATTTCCAGTAGACCTCCAAAGATGTTGCACCAATCACCTGCACATCAGTGATGTGTAAGAATGATTTTTTGCAGCACCAGGGATTGAACTTACGACCTTGCGCTTGCCAGGCAGGCACTTACACCACTGAGCTAGATCCCCGGCCCTAAGAATGATTTTTTGTCACCACTTCGCCAACACTATCACATTAACTGCCCTTGATTTGAGGTGTGAAAAAGATTGAATTACTGATTTATCACAAGGCTTTAATGAGTGAAACTACACATATCTGTAATACATGTTTTTAGCAAATTGCCTATTCATATATTTTGCCTATCTTTAATAAATTGTTAACCTTTTTTATTTGCAAGTGCACTTAAAAATATGAAATAAAATAATTCTGCATTTCACATATCTCATGAAGTATTTTTCTAAGGTGTCAATTTTTTCTTGGCTTTAAAACTTAAACAATATAAAAGTTTTAAGATTTTATATAGTTAAATGTGTCAATCTTTTTTTTCCTCATGCCCTTTTTTTGTATCTTTCTTTTAACTTTAAGACCACTAAAATCATCTACTTGGATTTTAAATGAATAACTTTTAACATGAATATTTGTTGTGGATGCTTTCATTTTTTAAAACTCTAGCATTAGAAGCCAGGCATGGTGGCTCACACCTGTAATCCCAGCACTCAGGAAGCTGAGGCAGGAGGATTGATCGTTTCAAGTTCGAGACCAGCCTGGGCTACACAGTGAGCTCAAGGCCTGTCTGAATGGCATAGCGAGACCCTGTCTCAAAAAGACAAGGGTTGGGGATCTAGCTCAGTGGCCTAAGGGCCTGCCTGGCAAGCCTGAGGTCATGAGTTCAAT
>RJWT010050456.1:0-10850 GCA_004365215.1 Cuniculus paca
GTATGTATGTATGTATGTATGTATGTATGTATGTATATACTGAGACAGGGCTTGCTAGGTATTGCAGGCTGGGCTTGAACTCACTGTGGAGCCCAGGCCGTTCGTAGTGCTCCTCTTGCATCAGGCCGGCGCCACCAGGCCCTGCACTCACCTGGCTTTAGCTGTGCAGGTACAGAGACAAGGATCTCGCTGTTCCTTAAACAGAGCCGTGGTCACGCCGGTTTTACCCCTTGCCAGCTCCGAGGAAGTCGGTGCGCCTAGCTTTCCTGTCAGCGAGAAGGCAGCGCAGCTTCTCACCGGGGCAGACGTTAGATTTCGGACGGATTCTCAGGAGAGCGTGTGAAAAGGAAGCAAGACCTGCATCCGGGAATGGACATGGCACGTTGTCTCATCTCTCCTGTAGCGGTTTCTTCCGAAATGTCCTGTCCGACAAAGAACGTTCAGTTTTCTCCCCTCCGCCAGTTTTCTCCCCTCCGCCGGTTTTCGGCTTGAGCCTCTCTTCTTCCTCCTGCCAGGGTCGCAGGAGGAAGTCCCACTCTGCTCCTGAGAGCAGATCCCCGGGCGGGCGCAGAGCCTCTGCTCCCGCTTGCTCGCTTGCTCTCATCCACTCCTTGCCTTCCGGGGCTGGGGACCAAACCAGGGCCTTGATTAGACTAAGCCCAAACAGCAGGCACAGACCCTTTAGCCCATGTTAGGCCTCACTTCCAGGCTTTCTGCCCTCCTTCCCTGTCCTCTCCAGTCCCCTTTCCCTGCTCCACCCTTACACACTTCTACACTCCTCAAGGGAGAGCTGAGAGCTGCTGCTTTTCTTTTTGTTATTGGTGGTTGGTTGTTTTGAGACAGGGGCTCAAACTCCACAGTCCTCCTGCCTCAGCCTCCTGAGCCCTGAGATTAGAGGCCTGCACCACCATGGCCGGCTTTGTTTTGGGACTTTTCATTGTACCTGTGTACAGGTGGCCCCCCACATCTACAGGTTCCACCTCCTGGGGCTCAACCGACAGGGAACCAAAGATACTTAGGGAAAAATATCGCATCTGTACTGAACGGGGACCGGCTTTTTCTTTGACACTTTGCAGAACAAGTAGTTTAGCAACTACATAGGCAGCATTTACATAGTTTCTACAGAGTGGAAAGCCTTCAGAAGGGTTTGTGCGGGATATGGCAGTTACGCCTCTTTATAGGAAGCCAGGCTGGAACCTGTCTTGTCTTTGGTTTCTGTGTGTGTGTGTGCGCGGGCATTCTGTATTGAACTCCCTTCCCCCCAATACTCCCCTCCCCCCAAAGGCCAGATCACAATGCCTTTGTTATCATTTAACTTCACACTAAAATTGTCATTGGTCTTTTCACTGAGAGCATTCCCTCAAGGCACTGATCATACTGTCAGTATTCCTCGGTATCCAACCAAGATGGTACATCTGTAATTCCTGTTCCTTAGAGAATTCTACAACGGAAGTCTGTGGGTCCAATTACCCCTTCCCTGATAATTCTGATAAAGCGTTTAAGGAATTAGGGCTTTCTTATCTAAAAACCACATGATCTATGAGTACTTCTCCTGAGCGGTTATTTTCCCTAAGCAATTGTTCTGCTGTAAACGATTATGTTTCAGGAGCGCCCCCTATCGGGAGATTAGCTTTCGGATCAATACTATGCACTCCTTGAGCATTTAGGGACCGCAGAATTTTGTTAGGGTTTCTACCGCAAGCAAAGACCAGCGCTTAAAGCAACGATGCAACCCTAGTGTAAATCGGTAATATTTTTTTTCTCTTCCTTATCTCACTATGCCTGATAATGACTTTTTAAATCAAAAAATTGTTCGAATAATACTCTTGAAACACACTGATTCCTATCCTTGTTTAACTTTCTTGGTGACTCAAGGAAAGCCACTCCAGCGCTTTCTCCTAGGACTAGGTAGTCAATTAATATGTGCTCCCAAGGATGCTAGATTCATAACTCATAGCGCTGTGAATGAATTCCTCAGGGAAATGTGCTATGCAGCGGTGCCTGCACCCCACACTGGGCACTGAACTCAGGGCCTCTGAACGCTAAACTGATTCGCCGCCTCTGAGCTGTACCCCCAACCCTTTTCGTTTATTTTATTTTATTTTTTCAAATTTTGGGAGAGTGTCTTTTTTTTTTAAGTAGAGAAATTTTAGGTTCTTTATTTTCTCTCATTTTTCCAATTTGGGATTTTATGTACACAGCAAAAAAGCTATTAAAAGCAGCTTGCTTATGAGAAACCCCTGGAGTCTCCAGAATCTAATAAAAATGTATCTGAGCTGAGCTTCCCCACACAGCAAGGCGAGCCAGTGTCATTTTAATCCCTTAACAAGGAGCTGGAAACGCAGCCTCAATAGAAACGGCTTCACCCCAGCAAGGCGGAAGGCGCCGCGGCGGCGGCGAGGGGCGGGGAGGCTGCCCGGTGCGGGGCGCCCGGCTGGCATCGCCCGCGTGGGACACTGGGTTGGGCAGCCCCCAGCCGTGCACTGTGTTCAGGGAGCTTCTTTCAGGATGCTCGGGAATTGCAAAGGGTTTTACATATTTTCAGCATCGAGTATTTGGAACTAGAGGGTCTGGTTTTAATGAGACAAGTTCAATGTGCTGTGTAAATTATACAGTACAGATGAATTTAAGGTACTGTTCTGGTCTGAATCTCGATTTAATCAACTTTCCACAAGCAGCACTTACTATTTGATATCAATTAATACAAAGCCAGGCACAGTGGCTTGGCACTGCAGTGCTAGCTACTTACAGGGCTCATGCAGGAGGGTCACTTGGTCCCAGGAATTTCAGACCAACCAGAGCAACATAAGGAGATTGCTTTCCAAAACAAAACAACAACAACAAAAATATCACATCTCCGATTTGGCTTTAGGTTACATTTTTTTTTTTTTAATTTGGTACCAGGTATTGAACTCAGGATCTTGTGCTTGCCAGGCAGGCGCTTATGCCACAGAGCTATATTCCCAGCCTAGCTTTAGGTTACATTTTGTATGTGGATTTTTATTTTCTAGTTCTGGGGATTGAACGCAGGGACTGCATATTGAGTTACATTCCCAGTCTTTTTTAAGTTTTTCTTTTGGAAAATTTTGCTTACTGGTGAAAAAATTACTTTTTCTTTTATTTTTTGTTATTTAATTTTAATTTTATTGGTACATTTTAGATATACATAATACATTTTAGATATACATTCATCAGAGAGCATTGTACCTGTACATGTTATTTCTTGCTTCTTTTTTCCCCATTCCTCTCCTCTCTCTTCAATCCCTCTTCTCTTTCTTATTTACAAAGCTTTCTGTCCATTTTATCCTTCTATCCTCTTTTTTTCCTTGTTCCTTCTTTGTTTTCTAGAGACAGTACCTTACTAAGGTGCTGTGTTGATCAGTTTTCTCACTGCTGGACAAAATATCTGACAGCTGCAATTTAAAGGAGGAGCCATTTGACTTTGTTCACAGTTTCTGAGTATCCAGTCCATGGTGAGCCAGCTCCTGGTTCCAGGGAGACATCATGGCAGAAAGACATGGGGCAAAGCTTCATGGTGGCTGGAAAGCAGAATGGGGCCAGTGTCAGAGAGGAAGGGGCCAGGGAAGAGACCTAGAACCTAAGGTGGCGCCTCCAAATCCATCCACGAGAGTGCTTTGCAAATTCTGCAGAGAGTCCCAAGTCTGTCCAGCTGACAGTGATGCTTCACCTTCACAGCTGTCTAGGATGACCTTGAGCCTTCCATCTTCTCACCTCATGTTCCCAAGTAACAGATTAGGCCCAGGTAGTGGCTCTGAGAGTGTTTTATGCCAGGTGTACCTGTACCATGTCTGTACTCTTCAGCAGTATTGTTGAATGTACCAAAACTAAAACTTTCCTGCTAATGGAATGACTTGGAGTTTTAAGTATAGTTTCAAGGCTTCATAAATTACCTGAGATTACATATCAGGATATAGTTCTCTTTTAAATGAAAGTGAAAATTCCTCCTCTTCCTCCTCTGAGACAGGATCTCACTAGATAGCCTAGGTTCACTTTATCTTGCTATATAACCCAAGCTAGCCTGAACTCACCATCCTCCTGCCTCAGCCTCCTGAATGCTGAGATTACAGTTGAAATCACATCTGGCTTCTTTCAGTGAAAACATTTTGATCACAGCTGAGCATTAAAAGCGTTCAATGAGCCAAGTGTGGTGGTGCACACCTGTTATCCTAGCATTTGGAAGGCTGAAGCAGGAGGATCACGCTGAATTTGAGACCAGCCTGAGCTACAAAGCAAGTCCAAAGCCAACCTGCACTGCATAGTGAAACCCTGTCTTAAAAAGACAAAAACAAACAAAAAAAGTTTAATAATGAAAACTGGATTATGTCTGAAAATAAAATACATCATGGGTAATAGCAAATCCTTATGCAGTCCTTCACATCAACTCATTTGACACAGCAGCCCAGTGAAATAGATGTTATTATCACCTCCACTTTACTGATGAGGATGCTGAGGCTCAGATCTGCTAGGTCACCTATTCTAGGACACCAGCTAGAGATGGCAGATTGTCTTGGTTACTTTTCTCTCGTTGCTGTGACAAAACACCTGACACCCAAAGTGAAGCAAGGAAAGGTTTATTTAGCTCACAGTTTCTGGGGATTTCAGTCCATAATCTGCTGTCTCTAAGGCAGGGTGGCATGGCACTGGGGCAACACTTCAAGGCAGCAGCCAGAGCAAAAGAGCAAAGGCCTCTCCTCCTCCCTTATATTGTACACAGGTCACCTCCCCACTTCAGGGCAGGTGTAGCACTCAAAATCTTCTTGCCCTCCTTTGCACAGGATGAGGATATTTACAAAGTAAGAACTCTGGCTCCCTGCTGTCTCTCAGTTGAACTTCTGAACTTCTCAAGTTGACACAATGTATCAACCATAACCCAGATGCACCATTCAGTCCCCAAGCAAGAGGACTCAGAGTTATTTTCCATAAACACTACACTAACATAAAGTAAGAATATACTGTAAAGCAACATCCAGGAAGGTTACTGACATTAAGATGCCTCTGTAATTTAATGTATACTGCACAAAGGTAATATTGGGTTTTGCTTATTTGTTTGTTTTTTGTTTTTGTCTTTTTGAGACAAGGTTTCGCTGTGCAGTTCAGGCTGGCCTTGACCTCACTTTGTAGCCCCGGCCGGCTTTGAACTTGCAGTGATCCTCCTGCCTCAGCCTCCTGAGTGCTGGGATTACAGGCATGTACTGCCATGCTCCAGCACAAAGGTAATATTAAAGAAATCAGTACCTCCCTGTCTTTTGAGCAGAGACTTTAAGTAATTATCTTTTTGGGGAACGGATTTAGTTAACTCTCTTCTGTTGATGACCCTGTCTGTGAAATATCTGCCAACAAGCACTAGTTTTTTATTTTATTTTATTTTTTTTGGTACCGGGGATCGAACTCACAACCTTGCACTTGCCAGGCAGGTGCTTACGCCACTGAGCTAAATCCCCTGCCCTCACCCTAGCCCTTTTATTCAATTTCTCTTTCCACAGAGGCCAGAATTTCTGGTACTTGAAACTGACTCTTGATCACAGCTGAACATTAAAAGCATTCAATGAATTTTGCCTCTATATTGCTGATGAACATATTTGTACTACTTTTTTTTTTTTTGCGGCACCGGGGATTGAACTCACTACCTTGCGCTTGCCAGGCAGGCGCTTAGGCCGCTGAGCTAGATCCCCGGCAACTACTTTTTTTTTTTTTGGACATGGCATCTCTCTATGTAGCCCAGGCTGTCTTTGAACTTACTAAGTAACCTAAATTGCCTAGAATTTACGGCAATCATCCTGCCTCAGCCCCCCTGGGGGGTTAGGATTACAGGTGTGTACCACCACACCTGGCCGGTATTGCTTACTTCTTGATTTTTCATATCAGACCTTTTCAACTTTCTGCCATGAAAGAAAGGATTTGGCCCCATCCCCCATTTCCCCAGAGTGGCAATCTCCAGTGTTTAAAATCACTGTATATTAGTTCGATCAACATTTAATGTTTGCATTGTTATGACTATGAAGATGCCATTCACAGCACAATCATGTAGAAAATTAAAATTACTTTCCGCTTCTCACACAATTTTCTGCCTTGTGTGAAGGTAATTTTCCTTGGTAAGTGATGTTTGTGAGCTCACGGGGAGGCAGCACGGTTACAGAAACTCACTTCAGGCTGAGTGTGAGCCCCGGAGCACTTGCTCAATTGCTGCTTCCTCTCCTTCCTCCTCCTCCCGCTTCTTTTCTGTAAGTGCTTGGGACTGAACTCACCGCCTTTGCACTGAGCTACACCTCCAGCTCCGCTTTTATGTCTTATTTTGAGGCAGGATCTCACTAGGGGCTAAATTGCCAGACTGGGCAGAACTTGTGATCCTCCTGCCTCAGCCTCGTAGAGTTCCGGGACCACAGGTGTGCCCTACTAGTGCGTTTTAACAGCCATGTGACCTTGGGCTGGCTAGTTAATCTGCTTTTCCTTTCTTTTCTTATCTCTGAAATAGGTGAATTAAATCCACTCACTGTGTGGGATTCATGTGCAAAGTGCTTGGAAGGTGTCTGCTCACAAAGCAAGCACATCCTAAATGTGCTGTATTACTAATCACGGTTTCAACTCCCAGTCCTCTGCCGGCTTACTAGGTCTTCTCTGCATGTTCAGCGGCACCGGTGGCCTGTGGGTGTCATCCGCGCGGAACTGTCTCCAAAGTCTTCAGAGCTCCCCACACTGCAGCGCTGGCCCTCTCTTCTTAGTGTGCAGCTCTCAGCGAAGGTCTCCTTTTATTCTCTTTCTTTGTGCCTGGTTTTTGTTTGTTTGTGGGTGCTGGGGATAAAGTGCTTCACCCATGCTAAACATGTGCTCTTCCCCTGAGCTGCATCTCCAGAGGGTCCTATTTTCTCTGACCTATCTATCTAATCCACTTGCAGTTCGTGACACTGTTGCTTTTTTGAGGGTAATTAACACATGCATTGATTTTTGGGGGGATGTCTTCATTACTTTTCTCTTTGCTGAGAGGAAATACCAAACACCCAAAGTTAAAGGAGGAAAGGTTTATTTGGCTCGCTGTTTATAAAGGTTTCAGTCCACAGTCGGCTGGCTCCAAGGCAGGGTGGCATGACAGACGGGCATTGCGGAGGAGAAACAGTCTACAGCAAACAGGCAGGCGAGAGGACATTAGCTCTCTTTCCATCCCTTATATTTATGCAGGCTGCCTGCCCTAGGGTGGGGGCATCACTCACACCCTTAATCCTAGCCAACACTGCCAAATCAATCAGTGTACTGACTTAATAATCACATACCCTTGATCCTGGCACCACACACACTATATCCAAGTCACCCCTGAAAAACTCACCGCCTATAACTGTGTGAGGCTCTGGGGGCCGTTTAGACACAAGCCATAACAGGGATCACATCTTTTTTTTCCTAGTCTATATTGATAATGATTTTTTGTTTGTTTGTTTGGACAGGGTCTCACTGTGTAGTTCAGGCTGGCCTTGAACTCACTATATAGTTGAGGTTGGCCTCCAACTCACAGCGATTCTCCTGCTTCTGCTTCCCAAGTGCTGGGATTATAGGCATGCACCACCACACCTGGCCTATATTGGTTATGATTAATGGATTTCATTTCAGCAGATTTGTTTATGCACCTAATATACTTTGACCTTTTTCACCTACCTCCTTCTTTTGAGGTAGGGTCTTGCTATGTAGTCCAGGCTGACCTTGAACTCGAAATCCTCTTATCTTAGTCATCATACCTGACTCACATGATCAATTTTTTTAAGTTCTGGGGATCTAGGCCAGGGCTTCATGCATAGTAGATTCGCACTGTATGAGAGTTACACACCCAGCCCTCTGTATTAGCTCTTCTTTTTTGTTTTTTAAACAAAACAGAAAAAAAGGATAGAAATAATACAGAGTTCCAAGACAAAACAAAACAACAGTAAGAAATCAACACTAGTTAATACGTTCCATATTGTTATCTTAGAAATAGTTGTTAAGGTTACAAGATCTATGCATAAAAAATGATCGAATAATCGAACAAGGACAGCACAAACTGTTTGTATGTATTAGCTCTTATGTTGCTGTAGTGTTTCAAGTCAGTTGTGTTTTGTTTTGCTTGGTTCTGGAGGTCAAACTCAGAGCCTTGGCCCTGAGCTATATCCCCAGCCTCTTGATTTTTAAATTTTGAAACAGAGGCTAGCTAAGTTTCTAATTTCTCCACCCTGGGCTTGAATTTAAGATCCTCCTGCCTCATCTTCCCAGAATGTGGAATTATTGGAGTGCCCCTCAATGCCTGGCACATTTGGGAATTTTTAAAGTATAGGTTGTAATTCAGTGTGCCTGCGGTGGGGGTTCTAATAAGGCCCTAGATAACGGCGATGACTTTGTTCTGTGAAATACACTTCGCGTTTCGTAGTTGAGGAGCTAAGGTGTGTATAACCTGGTCTTAGGGGGAGGCTACAATCAGAGACGAACCTGGACAAAACAGTTAAGTATCTCATGCTGGTCATATAGTTCTGTTTTTCTTTGTGTTCTTATGGTTCCATTCTTCTCCAGGCTACCGCTTTATACCTCCCCCGTTGGACAGTTGCCCTATGTTCCAAGGGTCTTACAACTCCCCTGTGCTCCTTAAGCACTCTCTTCCTGAGGTTTTTACTCCTTGATAATTAATATACTAATGCAGTGCTTTAAAATATACTAAAATCTATTAATTCCTTCAGGTGTTACACTTAAATTTGTACTAGGTGTTATCTAACAATGCAAGCAAAATAGACTCCCTGGTAGGAATAATTATAGGACTGGGCACAGACTGCAAAGTGGGGGGTGGGTTTGGCTTATGCCAAAGATGGGATGGGACTCATGCACTGTGCAGTTTCCAGGTTAAAGACTAGGAGCTGTGAGCACAGCCCCAGAGAGGGGACATTTCCTGAACGAGCAGGACTGTGTGCCTGCTACACAAAAGAGAAAGAATGCACGGAAAGAGCGCTGTTAGCCTCAAAATGGACACATGGAAGGATTAATCATCAGTGATAAATGTCCATGGCCCCCAAAGAGCTGAATGTGTTGTGCTATTTTGAGCAAATTCTATCCATCAGTGCTGACCCATAATAGCACCCCATCTGTTATGCTGACTGGTGAGGAGCTGCACCAGCACACTCAGCTTTGTGACTTGCTGGCTCTGGATCACCCAGCGGCTGTCATACCTATTGCTGCCTCCAAGCAGCCTTTCCTTCCCCACACTCAGCGGACAGACTCAGCTCTCTTCACTCGAAAGCACAGAAGGACATGGAGCAAGTGGTCCTTCCTTTCCAGGCCTGGCTCCCGAATTTAACTGAGACTTCACCTTAATCAAATTCTTGGGCACCGACTGAGTATCTGCTTCGTAAACACATTGTTTGGCTCTTGAGGAACATAAGATGTATAAGAATGCATCCTTGTCTTCAGAGAACTTTCTCTCCACTTGTATGGCAACACAAAACTCTTTGAAAGTTCATTATGCACCATTAACCAAGTCTATTTATCTCGCATTTCCATTACCTAGGAGAAGTGACTGGCATATAGTTAGTGACCAAAATATATACTGAGAATGGCTCTTAAACAATGAAATTAAGCAACAGTTTAGGTGAGGACAAAGAGCTTTCACAGGATATGGTGCAACTAACTTCAAACGGGCTGCACAGAGAAAGATGCAGGACCAACCTCCTCTGGCGGTGCGCACCTGTTATGCCAGCTTCCTGGGAGGCCAAGGCAGAAGGATTTGCAGGTTCAAGGCAAGCTTTGGTCACTTACAAAGAACCTGTCTCAAAATAAAATAAAAAAAAATTAGGAATGTAATTCAGCATTTCTTAGGTTCATTTCTGGGTATTAAAAAAAGAAAAGAAGAGAGAAAGAAAAGTAAAAACAATACAGAAAAAAATTTTTAACAAGTGGATTTTTCTTCTTCTTTTTCTTTTTTTGAAACAGGGTCTCACTATACATTTCATGCTGGCCTTGAACTCACTTTATAGCCCATATTGGCCTTGAACTTGCAGCAATCCTCCTACCTCAGCCTCCTGAGTACTGGGATTATACAAGTGGACTTATATGAATGTTTGATTTTCTCCTTTCCCAGTTACTATAGAAAATGAAGCATATAAGAGCCATTGATAGTAAAAAATACTATTAAACTCTTTAGCCTAATTAATTCTTTCTTTAAGCATAAAGTCAAACCTGCTACTTTACCTTGACAGACATATTCTAGTTGGAGGTGAAATTCATGAGGATTATGATACAAAAGTTTCACCGTACATCATTCCGAGTCTGTTGGTTGCTTACTATCACAGAGAACTGTGGGAATGTGGAGTGAATAGCCTAAACAGATAGCTAATTAGATCATAACCTACATTTATCAGCATCCAATAATCATAGACATATTAATTAATTTGTAACAAAGTCTTTAGTCTTAGAAATATCATTGCTATTTCTTTTCCTCCTCATTTTTATAATTGTCCAATTATCTATGTCATTATTTCTTTTGGAGGAAGTGTTAAACACTGGTTTAGTTTATGTATAGACTGATCCTGGGTAATTGAATGGAAGTACCCAAGCATAGATTATGCCACACAGATTCTGAAAATAGAGCTAACCTAGAAAGCAATTTTGACCTCATTTTTCTTTTTTCCCCAAGGTTTTGTTTTGTTCCCCCGGTAATAACAGTCCTGAGCTTTGAGGAAGAATCAGAGTATCTTGGTTAGAGCAGGAGGGAGGAGACCCAATTTGATGCTCAGAAAATTCTGCACTATTCAGGGTAGACCCATTGTTAGAACTTCTAGGAACTGAGATCATGTTCACTAGTCAACAGATATTTAATGTGCATCTCCTTT
>RJWT010050457.1:0-10848 GCA_004365215.1 Cuniculus paca
ACCAGCTGTTGAATTGTTACTGAGTCCTTGTTATTTTTAAGAGATCTTTCCTTTCGAGAGCACAAGCTGCAAACCTGTCTTCAAGCTTTGAGAGTCTGTCTTCAATTTCTTTCAAGTGAATTTGCCAGCTTTCAATTGAGTTTTTAATTTTCTGGATCTCTCTTTGAATCTGTTTCATGCATTCTAAATCTCTCTTATAATGTTCATTCATGGTTTCCCTCATTTTCCTATGCTCCTCTATTTTTTTTAATCTGTGTCTTCTTTAGAGATGCTTAGTATTTCTTTTATTATGGTTTTCATTTCTTTTATCTGGGATGGAATTTCTGTTCTAATTTCTCTTGTAGCTCCATGAAGTTGTTTCTTCACTTCAGTTGACATCACTTCAGTCATTTCAGGTGTGCAATTCTCGATCTTCATGTTTACCTCTTATGGAATTGCGCTGCTTGGGTTGGATGCCAGAGATTGCCCTCTCCCTCTTCATCATGGCATATTCCTGATTTCTTCCACACACCTAAGTAGTGTGGTCCCAGGCACTCCAGCATTGGCCACAACTTCTCCAAAGCTAAACTGTTTGTCTTTTCTGGCCAGTGCTAGCTACGTACATCCGACGTTGGGCATCCATGTCTCTGCACTGAGCTAGGTACCAAGCCACCTGGAGTTTGCACAGGAGCAGACCTGGTCAGGCCCTGAGAATCTAAGCTGTTTAGGAACCTATGTGATGTTGCCTGAAATGCACATGGAAGCAGACCTTGGTCCAAACAGCTTCCACGGGTCTGCCCACAACCTGGAGCTGCCAAATGACTGGTTTTTCTGGCCTCAGTCCAAGCAATTTTCACGGGTCTGCCCACAACCTTGCGCTGACAGCAGAAGTGGTTAGCAGTCTTGGCCCCAGGTATAACCTGCCTGACTCCAAGATGGCGCCTGGCCAGTTACTCTCTCTTGTGTGTGGGGGGTGGAGTCTCAAGCACTCACCACCAGCCAGCGCAGATCTCTGTGTCTGCCACTGTGCTTCACCCCCGCACCTTTTTGCAGAGACCTCTAGGGTCGACCGCAGCTGCAACTGCGACCACAACCACGACCGTGCATCTCCAGGCTCAGCAGCTCTTCTGGCAGGGTGAATCCAGCTCCAGGCTAAGGCACTGCCAGCCACCACCACCTTCTTTGTTTAAATTCTTTTTATTCTCTTTGTGGGCTTCAATTCATATTTTAGATTCTTCCTGGGTCCAGGGGACCCACTTCCTTATTTCTTGTCCTCTCCATGATATTGTATTCCAGCATCTGAACTGTTTCTCTCAGAGAGACTGTTTGCTCTGCTGCTTACTGTTCCGCCATCTTTGATCCTCCCCAATTTCAGTCTCTTCTGTGTCGTGGAAGGGTCTAAGGGTGGATGCTGACCCTTCTTGGGCCGGATGGCAAGGTTCACAAGAGCAGCCATTTCTGGGTTTCATTGTGGGAAGTTTGCTTTTTGCTGTTGTGACTCTTCAAACCCTTCACTTATTAAGTCTGTTTCTCTTGATCCTTTTGGTAGTTTGTGTCTTTTTAGAAGTTTGCCCATTTCATTGGGATTATCCACTGTGTTGACACAACTTTTCAGTGTTCTCTCATAACCTTTTCTGGTTTTATGCTTTCTAGCAATGTGCTCCTTTTTGTTCCTGATATAATAGTTTGAGTCTTCCCCATCTCTCCTGGGCAAGCTAGCTACAGGTCTGTGAATTTTGCTAGTATCTTTCAAAGACCCAATTTCTGCTCTGTACATTTTCTGTGTTGCATTCTGGTGTTTCATTTGTTCCCAGTCATATTCCTCTTGCTGTGGCTCTGGAACTAGTGTTCACCTTATTTTCATTTTCTAACGCAGATTGGGTCAATGACCTAAGGTATTTCTGCTTTATAATGGAGATATTTAGTACATTTTCCTCTGGGCAGACTATTTTACTGCATCATATAAATTCAGCTATGTTGTGGGGCTTTATTCATCTCAAAATATTTTCTAGTTTGTCATGACTTTTTTTTTTTTGCCTCGTACCATGTGTTTGTGAATTTCCCAAATCCCCTTGCTATTGGTCTCTAGTTTCATTCTACTGTGTTCAAAGAACACACAAGTGATTTCAGTCCTGCCACGCTTCTGAGGCTGTCCTGGAGAAGGTGTGCCTACTGGTGGCACAGTGTCCTCAGGTGACTGACAGTCCTCTGCTACCTGCTGACCTCTGTCTCCTGTTTGCCAGTCTCTAAAATGCAGTACCCAACTGTGACTAGTCTAATGCTCCAATTCCACCCATTTTGTTCATGTGCTTGGGACTCTGCTGCTTTTACAACAGTTACATATTTTGAAACATCCCCATTGTATCATTATAAAATGTCTTTCACTGTCCCTGGTCACACTCCTTGCTGTACTATTTTGACTCACATTAGCGTATCTACTCCTGCGCTCTCTAGGGTACTTACTGTGTGGAATATATTTCTCCAAGCCTTTATTCCAGCCCTTCTGTGTTTTGGAAGCCAAAGTGCACACTCACACCTTCAGCCATTGCCTCTGCCTGCAGCTGCCCTTCCCTGGGGCTGCCCTGTCTGCCAGGGCTTCAGCCACCATGCTCAGTCCTGCAGAGAACACTGGCAAACTCCTGGAACTTCTGTCACATATTTTAAGAGAGCATTTAAATTCCTCACACAAATATATAATTTCTCAGATATTAGACTACTGACCTTTAAAGATAAAACTGTTAGATCTCTCTTTAGAATTTACGCAATAGAAAATAAGCTACTTGAAATCAGTGGGAGCTGTGTCCTGTCCCTGTCCCCACCCTGAGATGACACAGAAAAGGATCCTCCATTGCTGGGGCTTTTGTAAACTGTGCTTTCAACCAAGGCCAGGTCTTGAATAAAGACTACTTATTTCTGGCATCAATTTTATTTTCCACTTTGGTTCCCTACACCTGGAAACACTGAGAAAATCTGTTCACATCTGAGCGTAGTAAAAATTTGGTGACGCTAACATCATTTGGTTCTCAGGATGTCCTGAGTCTGGCAATTAGACCTGCTGTCAGTTTTGTCAAAAGTAGAGATGTGGAAACCGCCCACCTCCCCGTCGTTTGCATGCTGCCTCTCAGGTTCTCGGATTTCTCCTCCGAAGCCCTCATTTCGAGATGATCAGGGACCATCACCCTGGCCCATTCTTGCTGCATCCATGAGGAGGAAGGGCCAGCCCCTGTTGTATCATGTGTCTGGAACGTGTTTTCACAAGGACCTTGGGGTCGAGGCTCAGCCAACCCAGACGGCAGAGACAATGCCAGCAGCGTGTGGACAGATGGCCCAGCACGGTGCTGCCTGGCCCAGGCCACACGGAATGGGCTTCCCGCTGGGAAGGAATCAGTTTCTCAATTCAGACAAAGGCACAAACTGTGTTTCAAGAAATAGCATAAAAATCACTGGTAAACTCTGAAATGTATCTCTGAGAAAGACTTTTAAGCTCAGTCGAGACTAAAACAGTTAAAAAAAATACCCAAAACTATTAATTCAGATTCATTTTATAATAGATTATACAACAAGGAAAGCCTAAGTGCTATCTGTCATTACTGAACTATCATGCTGCAATGTCATATGCAGCCGAATTCGTTTGAAATAAAATACCTGGAAAAGCCTTAGCCGGTCTTTGGCAAAGTACGTATCTGGAAATTTCGAGTTGTCTGATCTAATTTTGAGAATATCAAAACTACCCATTAAAACATAAATAGCTTCACTGCATTTACAGGTCAAAACAATCAAGGCATTTCTTTATATTTAAAGGGAGAGCAGGTGAAAAACTTAAGGATATGGCACCTAGATAGTTTATTTTTTGTTGGTGAGAAGAATTTAGCTAATGTGTATTTTCATAAAGATGAGCACTGACTATGACTAAAATGTGAATTTCCCTCTATGGTTTGATAAAATGGGTTTTAAATTTCTTTAGCATAATGTTTATAAAATTTTGATCAATAAACTTCGCTCAAATATCCTGAAAAAACACATACAGTGACACTCTCCCTGGAAATTCCAGTAGCATTTAAAACTGTGACCTCCCCTAAACTATAGGCCACACTGCTGATCCAGGTTCATCTCCCTGGAAACTTCACATCGGTGACAAGCACAGCCAGAGCCTGAGGATACTAGAGGCTTCTGGGGACACGGAGCCGGCACCACTCACTGTCACCGCTCAGCTGCCCACCCCACCTTGCTGCAGTGCAGCCCCTCTAGCAACACCAGGCATGGGAGAGGTGGGGCCCCAGAGGCCTCCCCCGCCCCCTTCACTGCACCCCAAGGCCTCATCCCTGTCAGGGAGGTTCAGGCCTGCTGCTAGGATGGCAGCACAGGGTCTCTCAGCTCCTACTGCAGGGGCAGGGAGGGGACGAGTCTCCTGCTGGGCTCAGGGGCAGTAAGGCTCTCCCCTGTGTCCATGACACAGACACCCCAGAGAAGTCAGTATGGGCTGAACCCAGGTACCCCAGTAGACCCGCACCTCCGCAGTGTATTTCCCAGTCTCATGTAGAACCAAGCCACACTGTGCAGAAGCACATGCTGATCCTAGTGTGTGGACCATGAGGCCAGGCAAGCCCAGCAGCCACAGCAGTGGCCTGGCTTAGGGCCTGACATGCCCAGCTGCGAGAAGGCAGGGTGACCTGTCCCCAGCATGGGCTCTGTTTGGTCCACCCCTATGGCTAACAACACAGCACATAAACTGGGAATATTCTAGAGAACAGGGTTTATTTTGTCTCTGGCTCTGGTCCAAGCTTGACGGCATCATTTGGTGGCAGCTTTGTTGCTTTTATGCAAGGTGATACTGGAACATGGGGGAAGACAGGAGAGGCTAGAGACCTTGCTCGCCCCTGGAAATGACCCACAAAGCAGGGAATCTGTGAACGCACTGTTGAGTCCACTCCCAAAGGCCCTACCTGGCTCTGCCACATGTCGCACGTGGACAGAGTTTTGCCAGGGTTTCCCGTGGGGACTAGCCACCTTGCACCACAGCACATGCCAGGCCCCCAGGTAGAGCCAGTCTCCAGGCTGTGGGTCCCCAAGGACCATTTGGTGCCCCCTCTCTTCCCAAAAGCCAGGGTGCCTGGCACATCCTGTCTGCCACACACATGCATGCAAGCTCAGGGCTCCTCAAACTTGACTTTGTCAGTCACGCACATTCACCTCCACTGGTATTTGTACTTTGTTAATTGAATAATTAATAACCTCATCATTACCATAATCCTGGCTTTATGGGCACCAGGAGGACAGAATCTAATTAGAGGTTAATGTCTGGGCTCTGAGTCAGATGCTCTCACTGGAGGAGCTCAGGGTCTGTCTGCTGGGAGGCACAAACTGTCCCCTTTGGTCCCATTTGCTGCTCTTAAAGAGTCTGGAAAAGCAGATGAAGTGTGTGTACCACTTGGTGACGGCACGCCTCCCTGAGGCCTAGGGCCCTAGTGACACAGCCCAGAGCCCCCCCTGGAGCCAGCAGCACTCACAGCAGCTGTGCAGGCTTGGGGCTCCCTAGGCTCCCGCCCTCCCAACCACTGGGGCGCCGACCAGAGGGAGTCTGGTAACACTGCTTTGGTGACACAGGCATCTGGCAAAAGGGAGCTGCTGGCTCTTGCGGACATGATGCCAGGGTAGGGTGCTGCTCCAGAGCAGCATATCCCTTGTGATCCCAGGCATATTTGGTCTCAGCTGCACACAGCAGAAGCTCCTGAGTCTGAGGGCAGCCAAGGCGAGGTTCTGGGGGCCTGCACAGGGCCCCCTGGGATCTGCCTCAGCATGGGCTGGCTGGCAGTCAGCAGCCTGTCCCTCGGGATACTCTGGCTTCGTGCCAGGCTTGCCCTGGGACCCTGCAGATGCCTGGGCGCCGGTCCCCTGCAAAAGCAGCAAGGCAGGGACAGACAGAAGTGGGTCTGCTGCAGACCCAGGAGGGACACAGGGTCAACTCCAGTGCAGCGGGGCAGGGAAGGGACATGGGGGGGCAGTGTTGAGAAAACTGACACAAAGGAGTGGGTGACAAGGCCGTTGCTGGCGCCCACCAACCCCGAGCTGTGCACTGGACGAATGTGTGTCCTTACTCTTGCACATGATGAGATGCTTAGAGACACAGCGACATGGATCAGGTTCCTCCTGAGGGCCAAGGAAATGACAGAGGAAGCAGTGATGGAGGGCAGGGATGGAGAGGAGGGAAGGGAGGGACGCGAAATAAAACTCATGTGCAGAAGCAACTCATGTACTAATAAAGCACTAAAACTGGGGAAAAACAAACCACAAAAAGTGATGGGCAAAAAGCAGAGGTGAAGTGAGCAGGCAATCAATGTGTGGAGCTGTGCGGTGTGGATCATTCACTGTTGAAGCTGGCAGGAAAGTTACAGACTTAGGATGAAGACCTCCAGCTTTCTTTACCCCTAGCTGCTGATTGCTTACATTTTACCCAGCACCATTTCCTGTGCGCACACCTAGTACCATTTTATACACGATTTTTGTCAATTATCTCAATAAAGCCAGAAGACACTTCTGAAAGTGCAGATGTCGTATAAAGTGCTGTTACCACAAAACACGAAACCCAGACTGAAACGGCAAAGCCGCAGGAACCGCAGGTGCACAAGCCATTACTGCCCTGGTCATGGGGTGCCCACAGTCTCTGCAGAGGTTCACACCCCACAGCCACCTGGGTGAGCAGAAACTGTACCTCAGCTGCTCCAAGGAGAGGGACAACAGTGGCACTGTCCACCCACGAGGTCACAAGCGCAGGGCCCAAGAGAGCTTCAGGGGTGGGGCAGCGCCTGCATCCTGAGGGTGACCCATGCACGAGTGTGTGTGTGTCCTCATCCCCAGCGCACCACTGGTCACCCAGTATCAGGGTCTTGGCCTCGCCCCAATCTCCTGAAGGAGTGGACAGCGAATGGCTTACGTAAGGGAGACAAGTGGTATAATTTTTAGGGCTCCACGAAGGTCCAAACCTCTAGGGGAATTTCAGATTCCCTGGGGGTTGAGACAAAGAGCTTCTCTGAGTGCCGTATTTATTTGGTTTTCAAACAAAGGAAGGGGACGCTGAGGCAAGTGGGGGAACTGAGCAGGACTTGGGAGTCAGTTCAAAGACCTCCTCAAGCAGTGCATTTTGCCAACTGAGAGAACCGATCTTTCTCAAGCGTTGGTGGCTTTCCTGCTCTGGAATGGGGGAGTCAGCAGCCCCATCCTCGGCTGCCTCAGCTGCGGTGTCATCTTGCCTTCAGAGCACTGTGCGCACTCTTCTCCAACACAGCTGGAGGTCCCTGCGCTCACCAGCGTAACCCTGTGCAGCCCGGCCTCCAACACCCGGGGCCCTCACCAGGTGCATCAGCCCCAGAGCCATGGCCATGGGTCCCCACCACCACACACCACAGTGCAGCCCTGTCCCTTCTCCCCAGGTAGCAGTTCCCCACTTTCATGCTCCTGGATTGCCAGTGGCCCTGCACTGTGAGGCTGTGGTGGCACCATGCAACGTGACTCCCCAGGAGGTGGCGATGTGGGTGTGTGGGGAACATGGACAGTGCCTGTGGAAGGCAGGAAGCGGCGGTGGAGTCTGCTCCTCCTCTTCCCTGCTGCCTGAGCCAAGGGCCAAGAGAGTGGCGGCCGCTGCAGCCTCTCTGAGCGCCAGCTGGTGGCCCCTCACGGACTCCCCTGCCTGACCACCTTGCTGCCTCCCCATCCTCTGCTCTCCTAGAATCTAGCCCTATCAAGAGCATGTGGGTCCTGTGTTCCATAGGCCCAAGCCAGGATGCACCCCTCAAAGAACAGATGAGCAGGGCACAGGGCAGGAGTGGGCCCAGCAGGCGCAGGGTCTGGGTTCCTCACCAGCACCTGACCAGGAGAGGCCAAAGCTGGGAGAGGGCAGCCTGCATCCCTTTGCCATGCAGAGGAAGGCACCATGATGCTGAGCACAGACAGCCCTGCCCTGCGGCGGCACCAGGGTGACCTCCACTCACTGGGGCTGAGGGTCAACCCGCCCCAACCTGCTGCTTTCTCTGCCCAGTCCAGTGCTGGGTCCCACAGCTGGCATGCAGTGTGAAGCCCCATCCAGCTGCACTGCACGTGTCCTCTGACACCACCCCTGGTCCTGCAAAGCCAGGGCTCAACTGGGGTCCCCAGCTGGGAAAGGGACCTCTCGGAGGACTGCGAGAGGGATTTTATCAGCCTTCTGCATGCTAACTGGGAAGTCACAGTGGCTCAGTTATTTTGATTGCACTCTGGGAGCGAGGACTCTGACATGCTGATCAGTTCTCCAGTGGCACTGCTGTCAGCGTCACACCTGCAGCATCTCTGCCTGGGGCCGACAAGCCAGGCAGGGCGGAGCAAGGGGCCCATTGGTGTCTGTGGGAAACAGCGAGAAGATACTCTCTGCCCACGGCCCCGAGAGACAGAGGGCACCACCTGTCACCAGCAGAGTCAGGACCTGGGCACTGTCCATGCCACCCAGTGCATGTTCCCTGGGAAACAAGGGCTGTGGTTGCCAGCCCGGCATCAACCCCAGCTCCACACGCACTCAGCCACCAACTGGTCCATCAGAAGCCAGCCAGGCCCTGCCATCTGATATAGCCACACAGAAAGCAGGGAAAGCGACCAGAACCCTCTTGGTGTGGCTTTTCAGGGGTCTGAGGACCGGGTCCCTAATTTATTGCCGGGCCCAAGCGTCTATCAGCATTGAACTGATGATCAAGTTGGTGGGGTGGGGAAAGGTCTGTCTGGCTCCTCTTCCAGAAGTGTCAGGCCATGGTCTCCTGGCCACAGGCTTTGGACAGGGACATCACAGTGGGGACCACATAGTGGAGGCAGCCACTCCCCACTCCCCACGGCCAGGAAGCAGAGAGAGGAGAGACAGAGTCCCAGTGACCTGCAACCTCCCCAGGTTGGCAAGCTGGGGCCAGTGTCCAGCAGGGCCTTGAGGATGCCCAGATGCAAACCCCAGTGCCAGCATGGCTCCTGGGGCCAGGCCACTGCTTACCTTCCTGGAGGCAAACCCCACACTCCGGAGAGGCTGCGGCAACGCCACCTCCCCCAGCAAAAGAGGGCCTCACCGCAGTCCATGCTGTAAAAGTACACCACAGCCTTTGTTTACCCAGGTACTTAAACCCTGCTAATCTTCTCCAGCTCCTAAAAGCACAGATTCTTTGACTGCTCTAAATAGAGTGTGTGCTGTATTATTTTAGGCTTTCAGTAACCACATGTATTTAGCAATTAGCGAAATTAGTGCTGCCAAGTGACTCTGGAAGACAAATATCGGCGGCTAGAATAATGCTGTGCTTGCCTTGTTTTATTAAACAGAACTCCAAATCACAATGGATTTATTCCAACTCTCGAGTCCCCAAGTGGCCCAATTAACTAGAAGACAGAAAACAGACTTTTCTCACTTAAATAGACTCTGCTCTAGAGTGAGTCCAAATGGTTTCACATTGGTCACCTCTCTCCAAACTGTCCAAAACTGTGGCCCTGGGGTCCCACTGGAGTTGGGACAGTGAGTGACATTCTGCAGAGCCCCTGATCCCTCCAGCAGATGTGGACCTGACGAGGCCTCACCTGGCACCTGGGATCAGGCCCCTCAGCTGACACTGAGTGGCACTGAGGGTGAACACCACGGCTTCCGCCCCTCAGCCCCTTGTCTGGCTCCTCACTGCCCATCTCCTGGTCACCCTGATGGGCTCCCTGAGACATCAGCTGTCACTCTCAAGCCTGCTACTCCATCTTCTGGGTGTGGTGCCCAGTGGACTCCAGTCCCTGGCCCATCAGGCCCCGGGTGGGTGCCCCACTTCCTGTGTGAGCACCTAGGCTCCCGTGTAAGGGCCTGGGCTCCATCCCTAGCTCCAAAGAACCACCACCACCACTGGGAAAATCCAATGGACCTCAACCCTCCTGCAGCAGGCTGGTGGCCCAGCCAGGAGGAGGGAGGAGAGGGAAAGGCTGTGACTCCTCACACACCTGGGGCAGGAGGCAGAGTTGGCTTCCCTTGGGTGGGATCTGGAAGGACTGGACCCATCCTGTCCCTGAGTCTGCTCTTGCCAGCTGCAGACACCTACAGGTCTCAAGCAAGAGCCACACATCCGGCTTTCCAGGCACCCGCAGACACCTCCTAGGAACAGGACCCTAGAGGCCAGGTCTGGGCAGGACAGAGTGGTAGACAGGTAGCCCTAGTCTGGCCACCAGGGTGGCCCCTGACATGAGGACACAGAGGCTGTCTCCCCTCTGCAGCAATTCCACCCCGTGGGCAGCTCACTTGGCTTGAGGGGACATCCACTACTCTGGGTAAAATCGTCTCTTTATTGCTTACAACCTTTTACCTCTGAGCTACCAAGAAGGCTTTCTTTTACTAGACTCATCGGCCGGCCTCCTGTGTGTTCGGGTGGACTTCCCACTTCTGACGGGACCTGCACACATTTTTCTTGCTGATGGATGACAGCACACTCTGAAATGTGTTGCTCAGTAAAGCATAAAATCCCTTTGCCACTCGGGCTGTGAGTGTTTTCTTCGGCTCAGTCTACTTCCTCCTCTCTCGGGATTTTGTTTCCTTGCTGGTGCATTTTATCTCTAGTCCAGTACAGCACATCAGCATTTCCTACCCACACTTCTAAATACACATCCCAGAACCTCTATCCTAGGAAGGCATCTCCCACTCACAGTGGAAATGAGGGCCCTGCTGTTCTCAGGATGGTTTTGGTTCCTTCTGTAAATGCAACACTCAGCTGCACCTGCAGTTTATCTTGGGGTCACGAGTAAGGTGGCAGGTTTCAGCCTTTCTTTCTTGATCATCTCTACACCATTTATGGGAAGATTCCTCTTCGACCTTCTGGCTTGAAGCACCAGGCACACAGACTGGAG
>RJWT010050458.1:0-10835 GCA_004365215.1 Cuniculus paca
CTTGGTTAACTGTTGACTGCTTGAAGGTGAGGTAGTGCAGGAAAAAAGAAGTCTTTGGCATCTCGAGGGTGCAGCTCCCTGGCCGCATTCACTGTTTGAATAGGGCTCCATCTCTCTTGCCCTTGTCCCAAGGTGGTGGCTGGATGTTTTGCTTGAGTTCTTGTCTGTGCTCCAGCAGAAGGTAGCGCCCAGGGCCCCTGTGCCCAGTGTCAGCACTATTGCACACTCTGCGCTGCTGATTCTTCTTCAGCCTCTAATGGGTTTTTTTTTCTAACAATGCATGAAAGAAATGGAAACCACAGTACATATTTTATCCTCTTTTCTGTATCCATCGTGTAAGCTGAATAGAGCGCTGGTGTCTGGTCCAGTTTTTGGACACTCGTGGATGGTTTTGAAACACAAAGAGGTAGTTGTTCTCAGGCAGGAATGTCTGCAAATGGGTGCAGTGGGCACAGGAGATGTGAGGGACCTCTTGGTTCTCTGAGTGACACCTCCAAACTTCTGGCCCCACCTCAACAATGACAAACTGCAACAATGTCTGCGAAACCATTTCCAGGGAATTTACGTGTTTTAAAAACATGCCTAGGCAGCTCGGGTTGTGTTTGAGGTGAGACCTGTTCATCCCATTCTGTGACAGGGCAGCGTGTGTGTTGTGTACTTTGCCCTCTTCCTTATTCCTTAGAGCTTGTCTTGGTTACCTTTCTCATTGCTGAGACAAAATACCCGACACCCACAATTAAAGGAGGAAAGTTTTATTTGGCTCATGGCTTTTAGAGGTTTCAGGCCGTAGTCAACTGGCTCCAAGGCAGGGTGGCTTGGCAGAGGGGCATCGCAGAGGAGAAACAGGCCATGATGGGCAGAAGGCAGCAAAGCAACAAAGAAGCAAGCAGTCACAGCAGCTCTTTCCTTTAAATTCCATCCAGGCTATGCACCCTTGGGGTTTGTAGCACTCACACCCGAAGGGAGGACCTCCCCATTATCCACACCCAGAACTGTGCAAATCAATCTGCAGACTGATTTAATCACCACCCTTGATCTCACCATCGCACGCTTCGATCCAGCCGCATCTGAAGAGGCCTGTCTCTGATCACAGGCTTTGGGAACATCTAGACACGAGCTGTAGCAGCGTTCATTGGAAGGAGGGATCGTGCATTAGTGCTGCTCTATGAAGTCATAGCCTTCATTGAGAGCCGTGAGCAGGGAAGGTCCGTGTCCATCTTGTCCCTGCCCTGCAGTAGGCGCTGGGTGACATGGAAGGGCAATGGCATGCCTTCTGCAGATGCGGGGCAGTGGGAGGGCTGAGTGCTGGCACCTGAAGGCACTCACTGTCCTGTGCTCCTCTGCGCTGCCCAGTCACACATGGCTTTTGTGAGTTGACCCAGAACAAAAGTTGCTGCTCTGTTGAAAATACAGACTCGTGGGTTGTGTTTCATGTCTCTAGGCAGAAAAGTCATCGTGTCAGATTTAACTTTTCTATTTTCTTTGCACCAAAAAATGTACATGCTGTAAAATGGAATTTGCTGGTCTCTGTGTGTCGTGGTGATGCTGTGGCAGTAGTGGCAGCCACTGCATCATGTGTGTAACTGGGGATAGGAGGTAGCAGGGCTCGAGGGTTTTTTTCCAAGACACTAAGGAATCTCTTCTCCCAGTGGAAAAACCGCATGCATGTGAGTGTGTGCATCCACGCGTACACATGTGCGTGTGTGTGTGGTGAAAATGCTGACTTGAAGTGAGGTGGCAGATACTTTTAACTTTAAAGTGAATTTTGAAGCCTGGTGTGATAGCACATGCCTGTAATTCCAGCGCTGTGGGAGGCTGAGGCAAGAGAGTTACAAGTTTGAGTCCAGGTGGGTAATTTAGTGATTTACTAAGACCCTATTTCAAAATTAAAAAAATAAGCAGGGACTGGGGATACAGCTCAATGCAAAAGCCCTGTGTTGGATCCCCGGTACCATAGAAAAAAAATTTTTTGAACGTTGGCAGGTTAGAATGTTAAAAAATAATGAAGGGCTATCTCCTGTACTTTGGCCTTTGCTCTGTGGATCCACTCACATGTTCAGATGATCATCATTTTGCATTTGTTTAAATTGTCCCACTGGTGGGATGTTACAAGGTAGCCGACTGTGGTCCCTGTTTTAATCTCTTTTCTGCTATGTCTGTTATTCCCTGAGACACACTAACATGCTCTTTATTTCACACACAAGTTTTCATCAGCCAGTTGATCTGTGGGTCACAACTGGTCTGCCATGCTCTCCAGCTCCTGTTTCTTTGTGTTTCCCCCAAGAGCAAGCCAGGCATGTTCCTTGTCCAGAATGCAGCGCCCCCGTGCTCACCAGGAAAAGGAAGCGCAGGTCCTGGTGGAGAGGGAGGCGTGGGACGCCGCCTCTGCTGCTCTGCAGTCTAACTCCAGCCTGGTCCCTAATCCTCTCCTCCTCTTCCCTTTCAGCAGACCTACCCTAGTGACATCCACTGTGTCGAAGAGATTCTGAAGGTGAGTTCTCGTTACTGTCATCCGAAGCATGTTTAAGCCCCGTCCGTGTGTGCCTCTGCGTTAAGGACAGCTGCCAACCCCAGCCCTCCCAGGAACGGGGCTCCCACTCCTCACCCCAGCATGGACCCTGACAGTAACAGAGGGAGACTTACAGCACTGCTGAATTCTCTAACAGATTTTATTAATTAAAGGAAGTCCACAAACGGCCTGGCAGTTGGACCAGAGTTTTATGGTGTTTCTCAAGTCTTTGTGGTTGGCTGTAAGGACTCGAAGTTCCTCGCATCCCAGAGGAGGTGTCTGTCTCCTGATGCCGATGTAGTGGCAGGCACCTGGGTTAGACAGCCGGGTTTATACCTGCTGTGTCTGCTGGGTGGCATCTGCTGCATCTGGCCTCTTCTGTGAGACTGTGACATTTTAAGGGGACAAAAAGAAAAAGAATGGAAAGTAGAAGCACATTTTTAGGCTTGGTCCTAAAGGCTAATTTTTCGCTCCTGTTTATTGAGACTGTTCATAAATGTTAGTGTTGCTTCTTCGTGTGTATCGTGGAATGTGTTACCCATCCTATTGTCTTTTTTTTTTTTTTTTTTTTTTTTTTTGCGGCACTGGGGATTGAACTCATGACCTCACGCTTGCCAGGCAGGCACTTAGGCCACTGAGCTAGATCCCCGGCCTTTGTCTTTCTGAGACAGGGTCTCATCTATGCCCTTCAGACTGGCCTTGAGCTACTTTGTAGCCCAGGCTGGTCTCGAACTTGCAACGATCCTTCTGTCTCAGCCTCCCGAGTGCTGGGATTACAGGCATGAGCCACCATGCCCGGCTCCTGTAGTGTTTCTTGCACATGACAAATTCCTTCTAGGATTTAGTTCCAGGAAAACAAACACAGAAAACCAAATTCTCTTAAACTGACATGCCTGTTTTTTATCAGAGAAGAAGCATAGAAACTATCATGTTTTCCATTTTGCCTTTAATTGTTTCAAAATCTGGAGTTTAATTTTAATGCTCAAATATGGCAACTGTAGTATTATGTTTATTTATTTCTCCTCCTTCCTCTGTGGTTTATAAATTACTTTCATGTCAGTTTTAATGGTTGTTCACTGTAAAGTTTTTGAGTTTAAAGTGGGAGACAGGTATTTGACCCTGTTCTGTTAATCTTAATGTGTACTAATTTTTCCCTCAAAATACATTTATGCAATTTTGTCTTTATTTCCCCATTGTAAAGTTGTAAGTGATGGTGGTGTTTACAACCAGCAAAGAAGTATGTTGATTGTTATGTAGGTGAAATTTTTTTTTTTGAGACAGGTTGTTGCTATGCAGTTCAAACTGACTAAACTCACTATGTAGCCCAGGCTGACCTCGAACTCACTCCTGCCCCAGCCTCCTGAGTGCTGGAATTACAGATGTGCACCACTGCACCTGGCTTTGTGGTGATCTTTACCTTGTGAAAAATAATAGCCCAAGTACCTCGATCACGTTTTTGTATCATACTTTCCCTTTTCTGTTTCTAAAATGTCTCGGCTAATGAATTCTTTTTCGTTTTGGTTTGGTTTGTTTGTTTTGGATAGTAAATTCTGAGAATAAGGAGTAACAATTATAAAATACAGCCTTACATTTTCTCTGAAATTGGGGTGACTCGTTGTGTAGTTGTAGAACTATAGCAATGTAGATTTGCTGTTGTCTGCATGAACAGTTAGTTCTCTTTGGGTTTGATGCATGTTACTGTCACACACATCTCACACCCTTTGTGTGGGAATGATGGTATTAGAGCATCAGGTGAACATAGTGTTTTCGTTTTCATTTTTGTTAGTCCGTGTCTGCAGTGTTGATGCTCACGTTGCTCGTGGGGAGCTGGTGCATGGACATAACACAACTTCATTCTTCTCGTGTCCCCTTCCTTTCTCCTCCCTCCCTCATCCATCTCTTGGTCCCTTCCCATTTGCAAAAGCTATCTCCCTGTGTCTTGCTCTTTAATTTGTTTGTACTTGGAGTTTTTCACAGAAGAGAAACTGTGATATTTAAGCTTGTGCGGGCAAGTATTTTCAATTTAATAAATTCACCCACCCTCCCTCAAGCACGCTTTCAGTAACTTCCTCCCTCCCTGGCATACCTCAGAGTGAGCGGTTCTGTAGGCAGAGGGTGTGTGTTTTCATCTGGAAATCATGAAAGAGGAAAGGAAGTGGAAGGGGCGCTAGGACTGAGAGGCTGGGGCCTTTTCCGAGTGGCGACTGCAGGTCCGTGACCACACTGTGTCGCTGGGTGTTGGTTTCCGCGTGGTAGGATGAAGGCACCAGGCTGGCAGATGATCTCTAGGGCCCATCTCTGCTCTCTCTGATGCTGATGCAGGCATCATCCTCTGCCTTGATATCCCCCTTCTTATCTTGCACCAGCAGTTTTTACAATGGTCAGGAATCCAGACACAGGGCAGGTCGAGGCAGTAGGTTCAGTCACAGATGTTGATTGGTTCTGGGGGGTGATGTTTTGGGGGAATTGGTCCCTGTTACTCTTACAGGCTGATGGCTGAGCAGGTAGCCAGTGGGCTAGATGGACTCTGTAGCCGCATCCAGAAAGGGCGACTTGCCCTGGGGTACATGCAAGGAGCTGGAGTTTTCTGCTTCCAGCCTTTTGAGCAGTCGGAGTAGGCTCTCCTTCAGTGCACCAGTGCCGGGGATTTAGTGTTTGTTCGCTCGCTTATTCGTAAAATCCCCATCAGCCTACAGATGCGGTCCAGCACTGGGGTGCCACACAGTCTTTGCTGCCCTGGCAGTGGGAGATGTTGGTCTGCAGTAGAATGCAGGAAGAGAGATTCGAGTGACAAGCCAGGCTGAGGAGCTGAACACGGAAGGGAAAGAGTGGGTGGAAGGGCCTCGAGGTGGGAAGAGTTGGGACATTCGAGGAACAGCTAGAGCTGGACAGTGTCTACAGCCCAATGAGCCAGGAGGAGAGGGGGCTGCAGCCGTGGGGCATGAGGCAGATGTCCCTGACTGGACTTGGTCAGTGCGACAGTCATTGTGAAGGCAGGGAGCCCCCTCCCCTCAGGAATGGCCCCCCTAGGACCTAAGTCGAGGTGGGGGGTGGGGGGCGAGGCACCCACAGAAGTACATAAATTCTTCCAGAGGACGGAAGGAACTCATTAGGGTCTGAAGAGATTCATGCACTTTCCGGAGGCCTGACTTAATTCCTGGGGCAGCCTTATGCATCCAGGCTGACAGTGGATGCTGCTTAGGAATAACCGTGGAGATTCTGAAAAAATCTTGGAGAACAGAAGGGTAATGCTTTCAAGCACTGGCTCCGTTAACTGCTACATGTTTTTATATTGTAGCATTCTAATGGGTTGAAACTTGAAAGTTTTTGCCAGATAAATAAAACAGCCGGAAGCGTTCTTCGCAGTAGTGTTGAGATTCTTTGAGCCCTAGACTTTGAGTTAAACATGGAAATGATCTGCATGCCTTTTTATTTTAAAACAAACAAAAGGATAAAAATGATACAGAATTTTTTAAAAAATAGGAAATTAGCACTAATTAATATATTGCATATTATCTTGAAAGTAGTTGTTCACATTACAAGATTTAGGCATCAAAAAACAATCAGACAATGAAAACAGAAACTGTTCTTTTTGATGAACAGAGATTAGTAGTATAGTTATCTGTCTTGTATATATTTACATATACATATATATGTGTATGTATGTATCTATATAATCGTTTCCCTTCTTTCTTTTCTCCTTTCCCCTATCCCAGTTCTTCCCTTTTGAGCACGTTCCCTTTCATTTTCACAATATCTGTTGTACATTTTGGGTCTTATTTACTCTTTCTTTTTTTTTAGCACTAGGGAGACAATATGATATTTACACGTGTGAGTCTCTTTCACTTATGAGGTACTACTCAGCTACAAAGAAGGGTAAACTTGAGGTTTTATAGGTAAATGGATGATCTGCATGCTTTACCTCCTGTGCAACAGGCATTCGAGCATTGACGTACTTCAACTATTCCCGCTGTACTTTGAAAATGAGTGTGCTAAGCTCCCTTCTGTTGAGAAGCTGAGGCTCAGAGTCCAGGCCCCCTCCCAGAGGTTGGCTCAGGTCGGGGTGGGATGCTCGCTGGTCTCTGGCCGAGAGCGGTTGCTCTTGCCGTGGCCTTCCCAGGGCCAGGCTGTTCATGGGCCCGGCGGGCTGCCCTCTTTAGGAAAGGTTGGCTCTCATCTCTCATGAACCGGCCCTAGCCAGCGTCAGGTACTTCACTGTGCGAGGACTCCTGGTCCTGGGCTGGCACAGCAGAGAGGGGGCTTCTTGCGCTTCCCCCAGAAGATCCGGGTATCAAGTTCTTGTTTGCTTAAGTCAAAGAGGAAAGGTCTTCTTTAAACTTCAGTTATTCCATGAAGTGCAGTTAAGCAGCCACGGGAGACAGTGGGCAGGAGGGAGCCGCCTTCCAGCCCAGCCTGCCATTCCCGGTCCTTAGTCTGCAGGAGCCCAGCCTGCTCTCAGCTCACAGGTGCCCGTTATATTTGGTGTGTTGTGTCTGTTCACCTTCCTGTTTTCTTCAAGCTGATTTTTTTTTTCATTTTTGTTAGTTGGTGATCAGTAGCTTTTGAACATTACTCATCCAAGTAGGAGTTTGTAAAGTGACTGAAACAAGTTTTCAGATAGTACCTTTCACTTGCCCTGAATTCACCTAACGCTCAGTTTAGGAAGATAGCCTAAGTAGCCTTGAATGTTATGTTTATAATGTACTTTTTCTTTCCTCTCCAAATCTCTTCTCAGGAAATGACCCATTCCTGGCCGCCTCCACTGACAGCAATACACACGCCCAGCACAGCAGAGCCCTCCAAATTTCCTTTCCCTACCAAGGTAATTCCTCAAGAGCAGGCCTGGTGTCTGCATTAATGGAATGTGAGGTGGTGCTGCGAGGATTTGTGTGCTGGAGTTTTACAGCTTATGGACGCATGCAGGACTTCGCAGTAAAGTCTGTCATTGAGGGTGCCTCCTGTGGAGTGGGAAACAGGCACAGGAGAATTGAGTGAGTCAGATGACCTGTTTGCTAGTTTTATGTGTACACACACATCTTGCACGTCTCATACTTCCTAAATTTTCTTAAAAGGTTAACATGATCAGCTGTACTAGCACTGGTTTATGTAACAGGCAAATGAACTGCTGAATCATACATTTCTGTGACAGCATTTGTGAACGATGTGTTTAAAATGCAGTCATCTTTTCTTGCCGTGTACTTTTGAATAACCTTCAGGATGTAGCCATAGCACCTTCCAGTCCAGGTCCTGGCCAGCTGGCTATGCATGCACGTGTGTTCATAGCTATTCCCCTCCATGATACTATTTCCAAAAGAAATGATGTCAGTACAAACCCAGATTTACTATATCAGCTATTTTACCTATTTCCCAGTAAGATATTTGTAAAAAGAGTCGTTGTTACTGATTTTAAAGTAAAGCCTTAAGCTCTGTAAAAATATCTATGCTCAACACCAAAGCAAAAATTAACTCTAGGAAAGCATAGTTTTGTAAAAGTTAGGTTAGTGAGTATTTAAAAACTATTCATGAAGATTAATTGGGATTGATGACTGAATAGACAGAAAGATAGTATGAGGGTCTTAGCGTGAAATATAGAATCCATGTGGTAGATGATATAGGTATATCCTATTTCTATTTTTCTTTATCTTTGAGAGTTTTATAAGACTATCTTCTCAATATTAAAAGCTATAGTTTTTTGCCTTTAGATTTATAAGCCTTAATATTTTAATTAGTAGAGTGTTTTTTTCCTCCCTCTAGGATTCTCAGCACATTAGTTCTGCAACCCAAAACCAAAGTAAGTAAATGTCTGGAATTGCTTATTGCATTGGAGAAGAAAACATGCTGCTTAGTGGTTTAATAGAACAGCATTAGTGACAAAGGCCCAGCAGAGATGAGGCTTGAGCAGAAAAGGAGCAGGAACATGAAGCTGTTCTTCAGGTGGAATTTCAGAGTGTTGCAAGGAGTTACCATCATGAAGATGTTCTAGTAACACCCTAAACCACTATAAGTCGACATCACATGAGTTGAGATTATTATCTTGAAGTGAATGGCAAAGTGTTGGATCCCAGGCATTGTGTACAATTGAGACATGTTGTCTGATTGAGTTGAGGTATTTGTGTGATTCTTGTGTTTTTCCAACAAAACTGAGAGATTTTTTAAGGAATATAGCACATAGCTTCTCTGGCTCCTCTCTATGGGCCATGCAGTTCTTTCTCAGTTCCTCTTTTTACAGACTGTGAGTACTTGAAAAGTCCCAAAGAGGGAAGTGAGGCTGCCTGGCTCCCGCCTTTGTCCTCCACAATAACTCCCCAGATCAGGAAATCGTTTGCATCTTGGTGAAATCCTCACAAAGATGACTAGGGTGCTGGCAGCCATTCAGCTGATCCGAATGCTGACCGAGCAGGGCACAGGACCCTCGCCCAGGTGGAGCGGCACGTAGCTGCTGCCAGGACGAGGCGCTGTTCTTCGGGGAGGAGGCGCAGGCAACAAGCAAGGTCTCGGGTGCTGTGTACATGTTGTTGGATGAGGGACACTCACTGATGGCACTGATACCCAGGGCTTTTCCTTCTCATCTCCTCATTCTTTCCCCTCACTTCCTTGATGACTTTGTTGTTTTGAGTTGTAAGGATGTGAGTCAGGTCTGCCCTGCAGCTGTCTCCTGTGTATAAAACTTTTTTGAGCCCTGACCAGGCCTGCCAATTGCTTCTGCAAGACAGAGTGTACAATCTGCCTTTATAGAAAAAGTTTGCCATTCCCTATTCCAGAGATCCTGAGTAAAATCTTGCCAGGAACTGATAACTGAATCTCCCCCGCCCCAAGACCAGAACGAAGTCAGCCTGACTTTACCGCCACAATAGTGCATAACCCACCAAGGTGGGATGAACTGAGACCCACAGCTGCTTGTGGAGCAGGAAGTCTTGCACATTTCAGCAGCCAGCCTCAGGTGCAGATGCTGGCGGAGTGGTGCAGGGCAAAGGCGAGCGCCGGGCCAGTGTGGGCAGGGGGCTTCACTCTCTTACCTCTTACCTCCTGCTCCCTTCTCCTCCATCTCCCAAGGCTGCCAGGCAGGGGGCTCTGTGCCTTCCCCAGGCTGTTGTGCCCGGTGTGATGCTGACTCTTGCTGCAGGAGAATCTTTAGCCCATCAGACGGTTCTGAAGGTGTGCTCATAAGGGATGATGGCCTCCTTGGTCCCATGGGCCAATGCCTGCCTCTCTGGCAAGCACTTACCAGGTGCTGGTGGGAGCCTGCAGGTCCCGGCCCATCTGCTGCTCACCCCAGGCCTTTGGCAGTGCTGCCCTGTTATCTCTTGGTGTTCTGGAAACTGTATCTCTGTGAGAATATGGCCCTGTGGTCTGCAGAAGAGTCAGGGTGTCTGCTGACTGAAGGGTGGGCGAGGTGTGAATGACGTGGCTTCCAGTGAGGAGGACAAGATGCGTGTGTGTCTTGAGTTTGTCCAGCAAGTGGCCTCTGGTTTTCACCATGGGTCCCCTGGTCCTGGTACAAGTGCTGTGGAGTCTGTGGAGGGGGACCACGCAGGGTGTGATACAGGTGCGCCCCGTGCTCATGTTGTGCAGGCAAAACACAGCTGCTGGGCCCCTGGAGCCCAGCCGAGGGGCCAGCTGTTGGAAGGGTAGCTTTTGCCTGACATTTGTAGTCATGGTCCTGTCTAGACAGATGGGGAGGCACTTTCACAGTATCTGAAGCTGCTGCTAGCATGAAGATGACATGATTAGCTGCGAACACGGTGGGGGGATCGGCACATGCCGTCTGAGGCAAGAGCGCCCGCTCGCCTTGCCCGTGAGGCACCTGCTGCTTCGCGTCTCTGGTCTGTTTCTTCTCCCACTGCCTCGTATCTGCACAGGCAGGGCTGCCTCCAGCTGGCTGCATGGCCTCTGCGCTTAACATTCTCTGCTTCCTTCAGGCCGCAACCAGCAGCAGCAGTGTGACCCCGAGGCTACTGTGTCATGTCCCAGCATAGATGATGGGTGGCGCGCCTCACTGCCAGAAGCTAAAGGGGAAGTTCCCATCCTGGTGTCAGCCCTGCGGCTCAGTACCCCACACCCAGCTCTGCCCTTCCCAGCCGCCACTTCTGTCCCTCCCACTTCCTGGGTGCTGTCCGCCCTCCTGCCCGCAGGCCCTCCTGCTGGCCTCCTGGAGAATCCCATGTCCTTTGGGGCATAGTCTGTTTTTCCTTCTCTGGCTTGTTTCTTTGGTCATGACCGATGGAGTGGCCATTCTCCAGATTCCCGGGACAGTCAATGTGTGCAACTGATGGCTGACTCTCCCCACACTGCTGGGGCTGTGGACCTGTGTGGTCTGTTGCGTGTC
>RJWT010050459.1:0-10844 GCA_004365215.1 Cuniculus paca
CATAACAGATGATGGGACTTAGGAACTCAATTAGCAAATAACCCAGTAATTTTTTTTTCATAGGCAACCAGTAAATAATTGGGGAGCACAAGTCATGGGTTATATAATGGTGGTCTCAGATAGCATTCATTCCATGCCCTCAGACCCTTCCTACAAAAAAGCAAGCACCATTAGGTGGCAGAAATACTGGCCTAGAAGTCAAAAGACCTCATTCTAGTATGTTGCCCCACCCTTGCTAACCCAAGATGTCTGTAAATTGCTTCACATCTCATTTTCTCAACTTCCTCACTTGTAACATCAAGGGATGCTACTGATAATCCATGTTTCCACCTACGTTATTACATTGACTTCTACATTCTGTCTCTATTGTGGCAGTCAAATCCGTCCCCCAACATACTCATTCACAGCTGAAAAGTCAATGCAAGTATTGTGTTCCAAGCCAAATTAAGAAATCGTAAATTATTTGTTGCATACTTTCAAAGTAAATACATGGGGTTAAGAATGGGCTCAGTGAAGTAGTAATTTTAGAGACAATAGTTTCAAAAAGAGTTCTTGCTAATTTTCTCAAATAGTCTATATTTTCAAGATGTCTGTACATAGAGAAATGCTGACTTATTATTTGTGGTATTAACTACTGTATTCCCAAAATAGTGGAAGTAAACAAAAAACAATGAAAATTTTCAGTTCACCAAGTGCCCTTTTAGCTGAGGATATCAAACTATGCTATTTACATAATTGCAAATAAAAGGATTGCTACCATTTAACCCTGGATAAGGTTGCGTTTTTCAGTAAAATATAAAATGTAAATTAAATGTCAGCCTTACAGAGTACTTCTCAAACTCAGCCACATTAAATTTTGAAATACACATATGAATCCTCAGATCCCAACAATAGTCAGTCTAAGGCATCAAAAGAGGAAAAATATTTTATGTGAAAATATCCGATACTAGAAGTCTCTGAAGAATCACTTGAACCCTAGGCAATTAGGAAGGTTATTAAAATGTTACATATACATTTCTGGCAATCTCACATCCAAAAATTCATTGCTTACATGTGTGTATACTTAGAGACAAAGTGTTCAGTACACCATCACCAGAAATAGCAAAAATAAATAAGTAAATAAAATACAATGCAATCTAAAAGTTCACCAACGGCCAAATGATTCCATAAGGCATATGCATGGAGATACTTTATAGCCATGGGAATGACTTTTTTATGGGAAAATGTTCATGGCGTAGTAATTGAAAAATGCAAGACAGAAACCAATGTATTTTGCATGACTGAGGATTGGAGAGCATTTTGGTCAGCTGTCTCATGACTGGAACAAACATATCTGACATCTACAATTTAAAGGAAGAAAAGTTTAAATTGCATCATTGTTTCAGAGCTTTCAGTTCATGGCTGGCTGACTTCAAGATAGAATCATGATGGCATGGTGCAACAAAGTTGCTCCATTTATGGTGGACAGGAAGCAGAGCACAGCAAAAGAGCAGCGAGATACACCTTCCTAGGCATGGCCCCCAGTAAGCATCTCCTCCAGCTGAGCCCCACTTCCTCATAGCACATTCAGCCTCAAACACCAATGGATTAGTCCACTGATATGCACAGCATGCCCAGGATCCAGTCTCTCCTCCAGGAGTCCATTAATCCAGTCAAACTGACAAGCTTCCTTGTCACCAAGAGAAATAATAAAAGAATATGAGCAGGGTGGAGGGGTGCGTTCATATATTACTTTAGGACTGTTACAGTAATATGTATTTTTGAAATATTCAAAACAGAAAGCAAAGATGAAACGATAGCAATGGCTCATTGTATGTTATCTATTCTTGTTTTCTGCGTTGGTGCCATGGGCACTTTTTTTAATCAAAATAACATTGTTAATTTATATATTAATCATATATATATTAAGCTGACACTCAAGTCTTAATACTACCCTCTTTCAATTGTCACATAACAGTTTATAATATCAATGTCTTATTCAACCAGACTTTTTTGACAGATATCTAGCTTTTGTGCTTTTTTTCTTTATAATCATGTGTAATATTAAGCATAGGTATAATTATCATAGATAGTGATATCTGAGACTAGAAGGATGTATAAAAATTCTGACTTATATCATTTCCTTAGATAATACCAAAAAGAAGTGGACTTCTGAGATGTATTTCTTACTTTTCTGTTATTCTTCAGGTACTCCAAATTTGAACCCTACTTTGAACTCACCATCATTAAGAGAGTTGTATGTCTTTCTTGGCTTCGTTGAAGTTATTTGGCACAAAGAAGAATGCTTTCAGTATCTTTCCTCAATGAATAAATCAGTTCACAGAAGGAAGTCCAAGTAAGGAGGGGTATGAGGTTCTAATTTGAAAACATAGAATGAAGAGGGTAAAAATAAATTAACTACAAAAGACTAAATCTAATCTAAGACAGTTCAACGATATTAGGTTTTCTATAGACTCAAAGTTTGTCTGTCCTTAAAATTTATATGCTGAGACCCAATCTTCAATGTGATGCTATTGGAGGTGAGGCCTCTCAGAAGTGATTTGACCATGAGTGAGTCCCTTGAGTAAGAGTAATGCTTCTATAAAGGAGACTAGGAAGAGTTCTTTGCCCCTTCCAACATGTGAAGACATAGGGAAAAGGCAGCTCTCTGTGAATTAGAAAAATGGCCCTCAGCAGTCACTATATTACTGGTGCTTGACACTGGGATTCCCAGCCTCTAGAACCATCAGAAATAAATTTCTGTTTCATATAAGCCACCTATGGTATTCTGGTATAGCAGACCAACTGGACACCCATAGGTATTGTGTTTTAAAAGGGTCAAGCCCGAAAGGCCTATGTAAGGACAAATGTGGCTAATACCATAAGAAATAGAGAATAAAATGAAAGAATTGGAGTAAATGAATGAATAAATTGACAAATGGGATGGGTGGGAGGAGGTCTTTGTTACTGCCTACCATCTTGACCCTTTCTCCATTACATAGTAAAAATTAACCTCCTATATTCCATTAGAGCTTTGTCACTTGCCGGGAAAAAATTTGAAAAATCAGATGGGCAATTATTGAAAATAGAATGGAGAATTTCCAATAACTGGTAATTTCTTGAGTTTTCATTCTGGTAATCTAAGTGATTTTCCTACATCCCCAGTAAATCAAGACACGATTGGGTTATCTAAACTTTGGGATTAGTTACTGAAATTTGGAGAGATGAGAATTCCCTAGGAGCTTGGAATGGTAGAGAAGATGGAAACAAAGAAACACAGATCCCAGTTGCCTCCATTCTTAGGGAAATCCTGCCAGGAGCAGTAGCAGATGGCTGGGAGTGGCCGTTCCAACTCAACTTCTTAGAGGATATATCAGAGATACTAAAGTGCAAATTACCACTGGGCAGTGAGCAGAATGTCAGACATGGTGAGGAGAAGGATATGACAGGCAAAATCATTGCAAGACAGAAGAGCAGCGCTGGTGGCTATAGATGATCGGGCCGGGGAATAAAGACTCAGGTATTGGTGATAACAGTGTAGTTACATGAAAAGGAAGTAGGTCACAGAAAGGATAGTAGCTATAAAACATTAAGGCCTTTGACTAGGGATTTCAAATGGATATGAGGGGCACGGGAACAAGGAAAATACATTTTCTCTTCACCCCCACTTTAATCCTTTCAAGGGACATCAAGGTATTAAAATATAGTTCCCTGGAATAAATCATTACAAAAAGTTTCACTGGTGTCAGATTAATTCATTTTTTAAAAGACATTTTTATTTTTATTTTTTATTTCTTTTTTGATACCAGGAATCAAACTCACAACCTCACTCTTGTCAGGCAGGGGCTGTGCCGCTAACTATATCACCAGCCCTAAAAAGACATTTTTAAAAGGATTTAAGAGATGAAATAATTTTATGGCCACTGCAATGTATCACAGTAGTCAGTAACATGCAGGTGTTAATCTTGGAGTGCTTGTATCGAACACAGACCTGTATTGAGATGGTTTGGAAGTTCAAACTCATTGCAATTTTAATCTCAACTGAATGTTTACTTCAAATATGTAAATTGTCAATTTTATGGTTACAATTCTTTTGATACAGGAACTCAGTACCTGGCACAAATAATCTATTTCATATAAACATATGGACATACAATACGCAAACAAGATTTTTTGTGTGTTTATAACACTGAGCAAATTCCACAAACATATAGCTGGAAATCTATTTTATATTGAAAACTGTAATGAAATCATGCTACTATTATTGCCTAATAAATATTAAATATCCTCCTGCATCAATTTCACGAAAAGCATTCATGTAATGCTTATGTGGTGCTGGCAGAACATTATAAAAGCAAATGACACAGAGAGTCCTGAGCTCATTATTTAGAATCTTTCGATTCAGATCTAAAGCATATGCCCTAAGGACAGTATTAACACCAACCCATCGTATGGTTCATACAGCCATGTGTGCTGAGCACTGGGAAGGATCTGTCTCAACAGGAATTAAGTTTTAATGTAGTATCATTCATGAAATGGCACCAGAACATAACTCCCCATGAAAAATTATGGATTTTTACTTTCTATATGAATTTTTAAATTTTACTATTTTGTCAAATTTTGTGTGGATTTCCCAAGTCAAGGCCAACATTAGTCACAGAAACCTGGGGTGGAAGATATCATTATTACAACCAGCCTAATCGAGGATGGCTTCCTCCATGCAAGGAATTTAGAAATTTGAAGTAGAAGCTAATTGGAAAGCAGATCAGCTCTCATCTGAAATTCTGATGATGCCATTTTGCAAGCCAGGCGTCCTTTTAAGCAAGGAATTTCACCCCTTCCATCGGGTCCCAAATCGCTCCGTCTATTTAGTCCCATCATCAGAAATTCTGAGACATGCCAGAGCTCAGAGTGAAACAGGTGCATCTGCATACAGCCGAATGAGGGATGCACACCCAGTCCTATGCACAGCTGGGATGTAGTAATAGATGCTTGGCAGGCTGTCATTTATCAACTGGGTCTCTAATCTCAGAGATAACCAGGCAGAATACTATGGCCACCTGCTGTGAACTCAAAGCTATAAGTTTTCTAGCCTGGACTTTGTCCTAACAAGCTCACGGGTAGCACTAGAATGCATACAAAAAATGAGATGGTGGGATCACCCTAGGGACGAATGAGAGTTACTGTACTGTCCAAGGCAAAGTTGATCACATATGAAACAAAAGCTAACTTGTACCAAATTCTGTATGAGAGGTGTATCATGCATACCATGTCAGGCATTTCCTGTAGTTTTCCATTCAATAAACAGAGCCAGATACTGTTCTATTAGGGAGAAAAAAAAATCTTTGCCCTCAAATAGTTTGAGGGAAGACATATAAAAGCAAAATACACACTAAATAGGAAAATGATAATAAGGAAAAATGAAATGCCAAAGCATAAGGAGGAAAAGATAGGGCAAAATGTAGAGAAATGACAGCAACTTGCAACTTTCGATGGGATAGTCAAGATATGCCCTCCAATATTTCAGCACAGACTTATGGGAAATAGCCACGTGACTACCGAGGGAATGAGGCTTCTAGGTAGCGGAAAGTGCTGGGGAAAAGTCCTAAGGCGAAAGCATGCCTGGCCTGCTGAAATATCAAGAAAGCTGATGTGGCTCAAATCAAGAAAATAAGTGGAGAGCATGACCAGAGGTGTGGTCCAAAAGGCAAGAAGAGGATGACAAGTTCAAGGCCAAATGGGCTACAAAGCAAAACCCTACCTCAAACCCCAGCACCACCAAAAAATGCAAGAGAAGTCATAGCATATGAGCCTTGAGAATCAGGGTAGGGACATGGGGCATTAGGGTAAGGAAAAATGACAGCTATTACAGAGTTAGCTGTTAGTGCTCCATGGCTCAGTCCACTTTAATTCCATTGCCAAACAGGAGAACCATTTATGGGAACATCAAAGCACAGAGCTGAAATGTCTTTGAAAATTCCAGTGCTAATGCTTTATCTTAAGGAAAATGCATTTCAAGTGAAAGTATGGAACAAACATGGTCTGTAGTTCTTGAAGATATTCTATTTTGGGACTTGAAGCACATAGATGTCATTCATGGTCAATGTTGGAAATATTTTTCCCTTCCTAGAAAGAGCAAAGAAGTCTCCTAGTGAGGTTGTTGGCTCCTCTGAGAAAACTTAATTTTAATCTTATTTTCATTTGGCCTGCTGGCAAGCTAGTCCACAAACATCATGTGAAACCAGAATCTGTACATCCCTTATATGACACCAGCTAAAAAGCATCCCTAGGCTTATTTCTACCAAACAATGTGTAAGAATGTAAATGAGTTGTTTTCTAGTAGTTTTAGCCTCCATGATTCAGGTCAAATGTTAAAACAAGTGACAATCTGGTCTTAAATTATAATCCACCTTTTAAATTTAAAAATGTAATGAAATGAAATACATATAGGCAATGTGAAAATCAGAACCCTAAAAATCAATAGATGTTCAATGATTCCCATTTCTTTATAGCTAAGACTCAGTTATTAAAATGAATTTAATGCTGAGGAGGCACTTGGCTACATGATAACCTGCTAATTCCCATCCAGTGAGTTTATAATCAAATTTTAAATAATATAATTAATATTCCAGGGAAAAATATGTAACTATTAAGACATTTCTGTAGTTGTTCTTTTTTTTAAGTAAAGCAATCTATATCATTTATGCAAAATCTCATCTCCCCAATAATTGTTTGGCAATATACACGGAGAAGGAAATTTCATATTGCCAAAGCCCTACTTTAACTTCACAAAGCACATCTATTTATTATTTATATATTGTTAATGTTTTGATGTACTTCAGTCCTAAAAGCCAAAGAAAGTCTACCTATCACCCCTATTTAGATCACCTGTCCTGTCACTGGCACTGAACCAGTATGAATCACTTGGATCCATTTGAAGGTTGCACTCAGGAATAGCAGTAGAGCCAGCAACGGGAGCCAAGGGGTGCAGAAGCAGTGGCCAGAAAGGCACATTTGAGAGCTAAGTATTGGGTCCTGTAACAAAGAAAGAGGGAGAAATGGTTACCATGGAGACATCAGCTGTTTCACTCATGACCCTCTTGAGAAAGGTCCCTTGGTGACCTCTGATGCTGCCCAGTCTTCCCTCTGCGGGCACAAGTATGCCACAGGTTAAGCACCACAAATATCTTTTTCCTAAGCCCCTGCTCTGAAGAACACAGTTACCAAAGTCACCAACCATCACCAATATGGTTGTCAAATCATTCATCAGTCCTATAGCCTTGACACATTACTCACTTTCTCTGTGCTGCCTTGCATCACCTATGTAAGAGGACACTAAATGGCTACAGTCTGTTGGGGGAATTTTAGTCAACACAGTACCTTTCCTCTTCCTTTCTGATTTACCTTCCAGACAGTAGAGAGCAGAGGAGACTTTCTGAAGAGAAAGGAAGAAAGGGAGATGCCAATCAAAAACCCATCAGATTGTATATGTGGATCACAGTCCAAATAATCCAGGCAAAGAGGGACACACCAGCTGGGAAGGCAAAGTGACAAGTGTGGAAAGACCAGTGAAGATATGTGAGTGAGGGTGGGGGCAGGTTACAGGAATTCTGTGGGCCACCAGCAGTGGCTAGCTCTACCTTTTATAGGTACTGCGGACAGGAAGCAGCCAATGTGCTGACCCAGCGTGACACTTCATACTAAATCATTCTTTCTTTTCACTCACATCTATGCTCTCAGGAACACACTGGAAGAGTACGAAATTATGCCTTATACTTCAGGAGAAAGCATACAAGTCAAAATGAATCTAAAATAGAAAGAAATCATTCGGCATCTGGGATTTATAAACTCAAACCTACTCTTAAGAGCAGAGGAAAATTTGTTTTAAACTAACACTTATCAAGAGCATATTTTTGTTGTGTGCCAGACACTGCTTGAGATATTCTGGGTGTTTTATTTTATTTACTTTCATAATAGTTCTTTAAGAGAGACGCAGTTGTATCCCTGTTTATCCAACAAGGGAACCAAGGCACAAAGGGGTTAAAGTACTTTGAGTCCACTGTGAACATCTGGAGTGACTTGAGGTAGGTAACGATTTATGGAATAGCCAAGTGATGCTATTCAGGCACTGGCTCTATCACAACTGGCTCAATCCTGAGTGTGCGATGTTGATGGCCATGGAGAGGAGCTCACATCCAACCTTGTAGCCCTAAAAGACAGAGTGCAGTGTGGTCACCCAGGGCCATGTTTTTCATCAAGCAGCAGAGGCCCATGCACAGTGCTGCTTGTGGTTATTCACAACGAGGTCGTAGCTCCTTCCTGACAGAATTTATGCGCACGCTTGAAGATATGTAGGGCTATGAAGATGGAGTAAGCGTGCCACTGGGAGTGCACTTATGTACAGACACACAAGATGCTCTGGAAAGGATAAACTATTTCTGCAAAGAAGGCTTTTCTTTTTTAACCTTCCAAGCTAGCAGTGCCTTTTAGCAAGCAAAAGCTCAAAGATGGCACTAAAGATTTTCTCTGTTACTCATTGCTATTTTCAGGAAGCAGGGAAATCTGCACGCACACAGACACACACACACACACACACACACACACAATGTTCTATCTTCCAATTTGACATCCTCAAATAATGTAATTTCCTACGTGGGTCTGTTAATGTTATTTTTGTTTCCCTTTTTAGTTTTGACATTTCAGAAAAGAAAAGCCTTAAAACAGCAGGCAAATCTTGAACTACTAACAGTGAAAGCATCACTTTTCCTCCAACATACTGCTCTCTTGAAAGAAGTAAGAGTTTTATATCTGAAATCCATAAAATTGCATTTTAAAATAACCATTAAACATCGTATTCACATTAATTCCACAAGTAGCACATGACCTCTACGTCTAATCAATAACAAAATGTTAATTAAAGTTTGGAAATAGGATCAATTTACCTACTAGGAATGATGGATAACTGTTATAAGAGAAGCAAAAGGGAATTTTAAAAATAAGACAAATTTAGTAAGATAAATCTAAAGAGGTTAAACACATAGAAAGAGAGTATTATACTTCAATAAAATTGGAGAAAATAATTTTTACTTTTAATAAAATTTTAAAGGATTAATTTTCAAGGTACAAACATGTCTATAAAATCTGCACTTCCCTAGGTTTAAAATTGAAAAAAAATCTTCCAAAACTTACATTAAAATTTCAGTGATAAAGACCAAATATCTTTAAATGCATGCTCTTTTATATATCACTTTTTGTTTGTTTGTTTCATGACAATCAGATTTCAAAGTAATGCATTCCCCACAAGCAGATTTTGCACCCTCTTGGTTTTACAATATCATATACCTAATGAGATGTGAGTGCCAAAGAAACAGCTGTCATCCGTGAAACTGCAGCAAATAAGGCAGACGAAGGCCGTGGGGTAGCTGAGATGTCCTGTTTATAGAATTTTTGCACCAATCAAAGGAGGATTATACGAAGTTCTAACCAAAGTGCCTAGCACATTGCAAATGACCAGTAAGTCATGTCTGCAAAGCAACAAAATTGTTCCTAAACAATTTTAAAGTTTCATGGGCTCCTCAAGGATTCTATTTAATGAAGTAGCACATTATCAAATGTATTAATTAGTTCTGGTTGCTTGAAAGAATTTATTCCATTTCCAAAATAAGATGGCTAGAAAGGGCCCTAATAAAATCTCATAAGAGACTTTTTACGCCCCTTTTTCTAAACACCCTGTACGCTTTTCCCCATTACCTGCTTCACAGTTCTGTGAGAAACTTTATCCCAAAGCTCTCTTCACTTTGCTCTCTTCCTCTTTCTCTGCCTATACTCAGCTCTTCATACCCTGTGTTTTAGTTATTTACACTACCTTAAAGACATCTCCGAGTAATATCAAGTGAAGTACCCTATGGAAGCCAAAAGTGCTAGCTAGAATTGAACTGTCAACCAACGTTCCTTCTGATTTCTTCAAGCATTTAGTAGATGATTCTACTCCAGCAATAAAACCATAAGCACTTCTTTTAGAAACAGGGTAGTGATAGTGATCCAGTCCCACTTAAGTCTAAGAAAGATCTCTGAGTCACGCAAACCTTATCCCCTTTTGAGTTTGAACAGAAACCAGGAGCTAAAGCCATAGGAAATGTGTTGGTTACTTTTCTCTTGTTGCTAAGATGAAATACCCAGCACCCAAAATTGAGGAAGAAAAGGTTTATTTAGCTTACAGTCTGTGGAGGTTTCAGTACATAATCTTCTGGCTCCAAGGCAGGGTGGCATGGCAGAGGAGCAACAGTTCATGGCAGCAGAAGACAGCAAAAACAAGAAAAAAAGAGAGGTGTGCAAGGGAAGAAGATTCTTTCTGTCACTTATATTGTTTGTAGGCCACACGCATTCTAAGGTGGGTGTAGTACTCATACTTGCCATCCCAGCATTGGAGCATGAATCAATCACAAATTCTAGAAGCCTGTTCCCATGACTGTATGATGTTTTGGGGAGGCATCCAGACATAAACTTTAACAGGAAGGATCAGAGGGAATGCTAGAGACAGAGCTAAAGTCAAGGAAGTAAAGGAATTGGCATTACTGCAATCTTCTAAGAGGAGTAAGCAACCCAGAGAAAAATGACAGACACACCATCACCTCTCTGAAGGCCCTTGAATATGATGGTGCTTCTGGGAGAGTACTGAGAACTCATTCCTTCATTCTGTCCCCATACATGCCACTTTTTACTTCTCCCCAACTTTATGTTCACTCTAATTGAACGTATTTCTACACTAATTTATCAGTGCTCTTTTAATACTGTCATATCTGTTTGAGATGATAACTCTTGATTTTAAAAAAGTATTCACATCTGTGCTTTTGTACAAATAATAA
>RJWT010050460.1:0-10860 GCA_004365215.1 Cuniculus paca
GGAACTTTGCAAAGATGCTGCTGCTGCTCTGGTTTAAAGGCTCCTGCTACTCACAGATGAAAACCCCAGGTCCTTGATGGTCTGCACTACAAGCTCTTCTGGGGCCAGCGTGGAAATTCGCAGGTTTTTCCCAAGACTGCTTCATTCATGGTGCTGAGTCTAAGGTCAAGGGTGGTGCAGAGCCAGGGTTCTAATCCAGAAGAGCGAGGCCCCAAATCCCAGCTGTTCGTGGATGTCTCGACCTCCTGAAAGCAGGCTGAGGAAAGGGGGTGACCGAGTGGGAGAATAAGCATGATGGATTGCGTTGGTCCAGAGCTCACATCCTGGATGGGAGCAACACAAAACTCATCTGCGTGATTGAAGTGTTAATTTCCAACTTGACAAAATAATATCTGCTTGGGAAGTAATGTGAGAGAAGCATGAAAGTGATTTCAGGGGCTACTGAGAGTGATATTTGTTGTGTTTTTCCTAAATAAATGATGGTCCACATAAATAACATAAAATTTGGAAAATAGAGAAATGTGCAAAGAAAATGAACAAATAAAAATCGCTAGCATTTCTACTACCTAGAAATAATGTATTTATTTCTGTTTCATATTTTTTATTTTAAAGAAAAAAATGCAATAAAAACAATGGTACAGAACTTTAGAACAAGATAATAGGAAATTAACAGTTGTTAATATGTGGTGTATTGTTATCTTCAAAGCAGTTGATCAGATTACAAGACACAGACATGAAAAATTGATCAAACAATGTAAGTACAAACCATTCATTTCAATGAACTAGAAGAAATTAGTAGTATAATTATGTCAGCTAGTATATATATATTTTTTTTTCTTTTACCTTCCTTCTTTTATCCTTTTCCCCATCCCAGTTGTTCTTTCCTTTCCTTTTGATCAGTTTCTTTTTCCTTTCACAATATCTATTGTAGATTTTGGACCTTATTTACTCTTTCAGTTTCTTACGCTAAGGAGACAGTATGATGTTTACACATGTGAGTTTGATTTATTTCACTTATCAGTATGATAAAGTCCCTAGTGTCTTTTGAAGGCCTCAGGAGGGCCAAGCCCTAGCAGGTGGCTGAGGTCCTGGGACCCTCTAGACATCCACAGCACTTCAGTGGATGAGATGACATACCTCATGCTACTCAGGGTAGCCTGGAGAATGGGTGGGGATCTCAGTCCCTAAAGCTCCTCCCACTGGAGGAGACCAGGAAGTGATGGAGCAGCCTGGCATATGGCAGGAGAGACTCTCACGTCCTGACGTCAGGGAGATAACGTGGCTCAACTTCCGCTGCTACTTGGATGACCCTGTTAATTCCCTGAAGGCTGAACAGAGGTGGTCACCGCAGGCAACAGCGATTGTTTCCCTTACATCTTCTCAGAGGGCTGAGACCCTGGATCCATCTGACCTGGCAGGTGCCCAGGGCATCAGCACAGACTCTAGAAGTCGTATTTTGGAATTCCTGCTTTGTGAATTCCCTGATTAGCTGCAAGACACCTTTCAGAGGGGGAATTATTCAAAGCACAGCACACTGAGACCTCCTGTGCTTCTCAGCATTTTCCACATCCAAATGTACTGGAGGCTAAAATTAGGGTGAGGACCACACCCAGCCTGGGCTCTGTCAAGAAAGAGGGATTCTGCCCAGAGGCCACATCAACCATCTGCTCCCTGTCCCCCGTTCATAATCTAATTTAAATGGAGTCATCAAAATTCACAGACTTGTTGATATAAAATAACAGCAGCGGTTGTCAATCTGCACAGCACAAAGGAACCCGGCGTCTGCTTTACCTAATCCCCATCACAGCGACGACACACAGGCAGGAGACCCTGGATGCCGATGTCCAAACCTGCAGGGTGACCGTAGTCTCTGCAAAGCCTGCTGCCTCCTTTTGGCAGGCATCCAGCGGGCCATGCTCAGAACCCGAGCACGACCCAGGATGCCGCATCCCTAGCGGCAAGGTGGTGGCAACCTCCTTTCATCGGCCCCTGCTTCTCTCCCCTCCCTCAAGGCAAAGGTCCTGTAGCAGGCAAAGGATTCTTCTTCAAAACAGAAGTCATGGGCACTTCTTTGCTAAAGTCCTTTGAAGGCCTTTCACGGGATTTAGAACAGAACTCCAACTCCTGCTTTGCACCGTAACTCTCAGGAACCTGCCTTCTGTCTCCAGCCTGACTTTCCCATGTCTTCTCCCAGTCTCTTCACCCCTTCCTGGCTAGACCTGCTCTCTGAGAGATTCCAGGTGAGTTCTTCCCCACCACAGAGCCTTGGCAAGGCTGTTTTAAGGAATGTGATGTCCACACATCTGTCCATGGCAGATTCTGCCCACTGCACAGCTTTAAGCCCAAACCCCACTCCTCAGCAGAGCCTGCCCTGAGCATTCTTTTTTATGAGTGAGTATTCTTTCTTCCCTTGTGACTTCCACTGTCCTTTCTCCAGCATAGCACTCATGCTGAGCCCAGGACAAAAAGAACTCCACACATAATTGCTCTGGATAGACAGGTGGGGGTGGAGGAGACATGGGTGAGGAGATGGGTAGGTGGATGGATGGATGGATAGGGGTTGAATGGGTGAGATGAATGGATGAGTGGCTGGATAGATGGATACATGGATGGATGGATGATGGATGAATGGGTAGATGGGTGGGTATGTGGATAGATGAATGAATGGGTGTTGGATGGATAAGATGAATGGATGAGTGGTTGGATAGATGGATACATGGATGGATGGATGGGTGGATGGATGGATGAATGGATGAATGGATGGATGGGTAGATGGGTAGGTAGGTGGATGGATATATCCATTATCACTAACACAGAGTTAAGAAAACCTCATAAACATTAAGAATCTTAATTTTTAACTAAGCCACATATCAAGAAAACAGCAAAACAACATCAAGTCCTTGCCTCTGAGTCCAGTTTGACCTCTGTGAAATGGTAAGTCTCACCCAGGAACCTATTGCCAAGTCTAGGGGAGTCCTAGTCTAGGGGAGGGTGCCCAATAAGTTGAGGAGATGCATGAAGTCTTCTCCTCCCATCAAGGCCAACACAGGGCAGATAGAGGGTTCTAGTTTGCTGCACCTCACAGCACAGACTGAAAAGCCAGGTCTGCATCTAATACAGCCAGAGTGGTCTGTGGGATGCCAGCAGCTCTTTCCAGTTCAGCTCTTCAGATGAACTGAGCTCAGCTGGTGTCCTGTGTCCTTCCCGCCTCCCACCCCATCTGATCTTGGTCCATGCCTGTGTGTCCATGCTGTGGGAGTCTCACTATAGCTTTGGGTCCCCAAGGCTCAGGAGTTCCTTTTTCTTGTGACCTTCTGGGCCCTGGACAAAGCTGCCCAGTGTCTCTGAACCAGCCACCTGTGGGCCCATCGCACCTGGTCAAACTCTGTCACCTGCCCGTATCAGTAGACTGGGACTCCCTCAGGGGAGGATGTTTTCTTCTCTGCATTTGGCAGCTTCAAAACTCACAACAGTCCATCCTTTTCACCTTCAGATCCACGCTAATTGTCCATGCTATGGTGCAGGTGCCATCCAGACCTCCCCCACCATCCATGAATGCGGCTGGTTACCACGTAGGAATGTGTTGAATTTGGGAAGAGTCGGTGGAAGGAGGGGCATGAAGGAATCGGAATAAGAGTGGGAGCTCGTAGTTCACAACTGGGTATCCAGTAGGCAGCCCACAGACCCTGTCCTTCATCTGTCCCCTCGTCCCCTTCGGACTACAGCCTCACCTGCAGGGAAAGCGCAGAGTTCTCTGCAATCTGAGTCCTTGCTGTCCTTGGCTCTCACTAGTCCACCAGAGAAAGTGGATGGAAACTTGCTCTCTGACCTCTCAACAGGTGATGAGAGAAGCAGAAATAGGTGTGAAAGTTCATATTTATTTATAGTTTAAGGGAGATATGGAGTCAAGGTGACAGCTGTTTAGTTCAGAGCCACAAAGATGAGTAAGTGCTGGTAGCTCATGGAGAGTGGTGTGTGTGCGAGATGTGATACAAATGTAGTGTGGTGTGCAAGGCATATGTGTAGTGTGGCATGTAAGGGTGGGTGTGTGCAGTGTGTGAGGCACATGGTAGGATACGGGGTGTGGTGTGATGGGATGTGCATATGGTGCGTGCATGTACACAAAAGTTATTATGCCATTCTGCAGTTCATTTGAATTTTATTTTGGTATATGATGTAAATTTGGTTCAGAGTCTTGTACTAAATAATTCATCTCCCTTCTAGTTCAAAGATTTAAACTTTTGTTTTGGGTATAAGATGCAAATATCACTATACACATGCATTTGTGTATATGTATTAAATATATATATGTATATATATTTGAATTGGATCTTATGCTATGTTCTGTTCAGTGGATCTGTTAACGCTTCCTCTAGTATCATGCCACTATAACATGTGGTGACATCTGAGAGTCACACTTTCATTTTCTTCTTTGATCAAAGTGCTCTTGACGGCTCTTTCAGATGCTCCTTAAGGTCCATTTCTGTGTGGAATTCTCGCAAAGCTCTGGTTCTTGTACCTTCTTTCCCCTTAAAAGAATCATCTGGTATTTCACTGGCCAAGCAGAATACCCTGAGATTTTTCTGAGAAAGTTTTAGGACATCTCATTCTCTAAAGATAGAACCAAAGAACTGCCCAACGGGGATCTTTCCTGATGCCCCCTGGTTAGGTAGCCCCCAGGCATTCTCTGGGCATTGTTGATCAAGACTGGGACTTCAACAATGAGTGAAGATGGGTTGGGTCTTATTTCCTTGGCAACTGCCGCCAGCACTCAGCCTCAGCTTCTCCACCAGGGGTGGTTATGGTTAATGTTCCTGAGGGTTCACTTAGACTCACATTTGCAAAAGGAGTTAATGATCTCCACCCCAGCACAGGTGGCACCTAGGCAACCTCGGACATCCCCAGGGATGCTTGGAACCACATTAACTTAGAGTTGAAAGGACCTTAGAGAGGATCCTTCCAACCCCATTATTTTACAAATGGGGCAGGTGAGAGCTTCCTCGGAGCTTTGATCCTCCCTTCAGCCCCCAGGCCGTTAGTGAGGACACCAGTGGTAGTGCTCCCATATCCTGACTTCTAGTCACTGTCCCATCCCTGCAACTTGCTTGTTACCTGACTAAGATTGTCACTATAAATGGCGAGGGTTCAATGTGCTCCATCAACATGTGGAAGAGATTTCTCTCATGATTCCTCAGGAGTTTCCCTCTGCTCAAGCACACAACTTTAATCTTATCTTGACTGAATCTTGGCCAGATTTTCTTCAGCTAAGCCCCTGGCTCACCAGATGGGAAATTTACCTTATCAAGACTGGATGAAAGGAAATATGTGACTGGTAAGCTGATGATACTGCTACATGGCAAATAATAAAAAAGACAGAAGCTCCTTAAGAGAACTTCCAATTATATATGGACTGTGGGAAACACTGTCAGATTCCGCAAAGCTCAAAGCGGTACAAGACTTCTCCACACTCATTGATAAAAACTTGAAAACTTGGTTCCTCCCTTCTTTCAAACTAGTTGTTTGTACTCCCAGTTCCTTGCTGCATATCTTTGTTAGTTCTAAAACTGGAATGGTAGAAAAGACCATTGATTTTCTTTTAACTCCCCATTTTGAGAAGATAATTACAAAACATTGTTTGGGAAAGTAACATATACAATAAAGTTTTCAACAGATATTTATAGAACATTGACTATGAGTTAGAACCCTGTGTAGTGGATCAGATAGTGAAAAAAATAAAGATCTCTGCCTCCATAGAATACACATTCCGGTGAGAAGGATCAAACAATGAACAACAGCCAAATCAAAAAAGTACATTTTCTAGTACAGCTCTCCTTCAGTATCCACTAATGATTGGTTCTAGGAAAAAACTCATGGACACAAAAATCCAATAATGTTCAAATCTCTTATTTAAAATTGTATAGTGTTTGCATGAAATCTATGCACATCCTCCCTGTATTAGTCAATTTTCCATGTCTGTAACAAAATACCTTGGATAATCAACTTAACAGAAAGAAAAGTTACTTTGGCTCACAATTTTGAAGGATTCAGTCCATGGTGGATTGGTCAAGTTCTTTTGGGCCTGGGACAAGAAAATGTAATGTGGTGAGAATATTTGGCAGATTAAACTGCTCAGTTCATGGCAGAGAGAGAGAGAGAGAGAACAGCTGGAGTCTCAATATCTCCCTCCATGGCATGTCCCAATGACCTAACCTCCTCTCGCTATGACCCACCACCTCAAATCTCCACCTCTTTCAATAGTTCAGAGGCCAGCAGCCAAGTCTTCAGTATATGGTCTTTGGGGAACACTTAGCCAAACTGTAGCACTCCCATATTTTTTAAATCATCTTTTGATGACTCATATTACTTAACACAGTGTAAATGTTACTTAAATAGTTATCCTTCTTTATGGTTTAGAGAATAATAACAAGGAAAACATCAGTGTACATTCAGCAAAGATAGATTGTTTTCTTTGAATATTTTTAATCTGTGTATGGAGACTATTTGAAAGTTACATTTGAAGACTTGTGGTGTTTTAGGAAAATAAAGAGTAGAGTAAGGGTTAGAAAGACTGATGTTTGAGCATAAACTTGAAGAAGGGGAGGGAGTTAGTTTACACACATGCAGGGGAGCACACAAGGCAGAGGGGACTTGGGGTTTGAATATGTGTTTAACATTTGTGTTCAACTGTGTGCTTTTTTGTATACCTTGACAAGCTAAATGCTCTTAGGATATCCTTGGAAGGATGTTGAAAATACACACACACACACACACACACACACACACACACACACACAAGCATACATACACACACATTTTCTTTGAAGGAATGGAAGAAAGCTATGTAGAGATTAACACCTATTTTATAAATAATGATCTGTAACAGGTTTGGGGGGAATTATGGTCACATGTGCCTTTGTGTTCACTGAACGGAGATGGGAAAACAAGACCCTTTGTCTCCCTCTCCTTCAGACAAGCAGTGGATTTACATAGCCACATGGTAACCTCTATTCCTGCAGAATGTATGCCCAAAGAAACAAACATTGGCAAGAAGCTAAGCTACAAGGTGCAGGAGGAGGTAGGTAAAAGGGCACAGGAGGCATAAGGGACAAAGAGCAGGCCTCCTGCCCTGCTCGGTCAAGAGTGCTTTCCTAACCTCCATGCTGGTGGAAGTGCACCATGCAGGGAGCAGTGGGGGGCCCTTGGCAGACCTGGGTCCTGCTTGCCCATGATGGTCCCCAAGGCTGTCTTATGTGCTGAGGACCTGGATGTCTTGGGAAACAGCCCCAGAGAACGGTTCTAGATTTAAACGTGCTGATGTCTCCACTCTAAGTGAAGAAACATGATGCTTAAATCTTCAAAACACCAAGTTCTGGGCACCGAAGGGAAGGGCACTGACTGCTGATTGATTTGTTCCAGTTCTACACTGAGTAGCTTTGGTTCTCAGGGTTATGCCCAGCTTGCAAGATATTTGACCATAAAGCATGAGGCTTCATGACATTTTGCTTCATGGGTCTTCTGGGGTTCTCAGCTCCAGCCCTCCTGGAGCACAGACCTCGCTGTCCAATTACTCAGGAAGCTCGATGCTACAGGGAGGCAGAGCGGACCCCACAGCTCCTGCCCTGCTTTTCTCTCTGCTTGTTGCTCACTCATCAGCAAAGGCAGAGGAAGTAAAGAAGGGAGAACTTTGAAGGTCAGCTGCATCCAACCAACCATCTTCACCATACCCTGGCTTTCGCTCCCAACCATTGCCTGTTAATTAGACATTTTACAAGTTTGTGTACTTAAATGCTCAAATATCTGAAGACAGTAAGGTCATTGTCAGTCTATTATTAAAGAAGAAAAATTTTTTTCTCTTGCCTTCAAGATTAAACTTTGTCAATTTTGCCACCCTGAGACTATTGAATGCTAACAAATCATCCCTGGATTCCCTGTTACCAGGTGCTTAAAAACGTTGTCAGCTGGTTGGGATAGTCCTCTGCAGGGAGCCAGGCTGATCCAGAGTACTGTCAGGGCAGACAAGATGCCACTCATTTGGGCTATTTTCCATGGAATTCAGATTTATATCTGAGCTCAACATGCTCTGTATGTTTTCTCCCACATGTTGGGGCAGGTCTGTTTTCCAAGACAAGACTCAGGAGTGGAGGGAAGAGGCTTGCTTTTGTCACAGTCATCAAGCCAGCAGCACATTCTCCCGAATGGGAAAGGTCCTTCTCTGGGGACAAGCTCCAGCCTTGGGCAGTCTTTGTCCCATGTCTCAGGAGCCTCTTACACGTGATCTTTTGTCCTCGTCTCACAACCTTGGACCTGCCCTTCCTCTGAAAGAAAGATACCTTCCCCCTTCTTCTGGTGGTTCATCTGAATCCTTGGCAAAAGTCTGGCTTATAATTTTTTAATTATGATGGCTGTATTTGAAAAGGTGGTGACAACGGAGCTCCAGGCTCCTCTGGTTTATCACATGCGCTGGGACGGGTTGAGGTTGGATTTCCATCAGGTCATAACATGAAGCTGGGATCTGTGATAATCTCATTACTCACAGAACAGAGGCCCATTGAAATAAAGGCACTCTCTGGTCCCCAACACACCCAGTGTCTGTCACTCAGTGCCCTTGGATTGAAGTTTCTCACCATTGGCTTGGGACTTCAAGGTCTCATGAGACCAGCTTCTTCCCTTGCAAGAGATCATCTTTCTCTTTGGCAATCACCACTACCTTGACTCACACGAGCAAATAGTTTAGAACATTTGCAGTTTCACCTGGCAGGGAATTTGCTAATCCTTAGGCAAACGGTGGTTTGGTCTAACTGAAGAGTGTCCTGAAAGGTCAGCTTCACCCGCCCTCAGCGGATGTATGACATGTTCGCCCTTGTGGCCACTGGTGGAAGATGTGACAACCAAAAGACAGTAATTATGGAACGCCCTGAGGAGGGATAGCACACTGTCTCACAACCATTTTCTCTTAGCTTCTGTTGAGCAGTAGGCAGTGGGGTCCTGCAGAACAGAGACCCGAGTCGGGTGACAGTGAGCCTGACTCTCCAAGGAGTCAGACACGAGTCAGTAGAGTCAGTCAGCCACTGAGGAAACAGGAGATATAGAGGATAAGCTAATCACAGTGAGACTGTGATGTACCTTAGTTTGGATGGCACGACCCTCAACAACTGTTGAAGCCATAAAGTTTCAGTGTGCAGAGAAGATCTTCAAAAGATCTCTGGAGATTTCCCTTCTCCGTTGTTCTACTCTGCGGATGCAGCTACCTTGATCCATGAATTCTCAGCCACCCCTGCTTCACTCAGGGAAACTGCCAGGCTTTAAATTCACCCTTATTGCACCATCACTTTAACTGCCAACGCTCTCCACCCAGGCGGCTGGACCACCCTGGGCCAACCTTGTTCATTTCGCTTCTCTCAGGAACCTTTTCCTGTGTTGCTCACGGCTCAGTCTCTAAAAGTCATTGTCCCATCACTCTAGTGTTGGTTAAGTCACGAGAGCGAACCCGACCCTGCTGCTCCATCATGACCGGAAGCACCAGGCCCACTGGGGTCAATGTGCACTTCCAGATTATCAATACTGATGCGCTCGTCTGTGAGCCCAGCATGGCCGCATCTTTCCCTCCACTCGTGGTGTCAGCGCTCAGTTGCCGTCGCTCCAAGCCCTCATCTTTGCCATCTTCTGTTCTCCTCACTTGTTCAGTTCTTGTCCAGCTTTTATCTCCCTCTTCTCACTAGCTGCCTATCCTCCACAGACACCATTCGTGCGACCGGACTGCAACCTTCTTTTAAGGATGGGTGTGCTCCTCGGCAGCCTGCAGACCTTGGAAGTCTGGACCTTCCAAACATCCCAAGGATTCGCCTGCATTTGTTGTTGCACTGTGGGCCACTGCTACATCTTCATCTAGTGAGAGGGATGATCAGTCTGTCTGGGTCAATCTGTCCATCCATCCATTCATCCATCTCTGTGTAGCCACCTTTCATGATTATTATTTTTATTACTGTTTCTTCCGTGACCAGATAACATTTCATGAAACTTGCTCTGTGTACCATTTAGAGAGTGGGTTATGTCAAAATAAGACTAGCGGGGAGTTGGCTGGGAGACTTGGTTTAATTCATATAAGAAATAATGATGAACTAAAGCAGAGATGCTGGGAGGGAGAGAGAAAGAGAGAGAGAGACAGAGAGAGAGCGAGCAATATACGAAGGCAGGACCTGGTTGCAGAGGGAGGAAAGGGGAGGTCAGTGTCCACACTGATCTGTCAGTTATAGCACTAATGCTGCTGAGAATGAACACCTAGGCTATTCGCTGCAGTAGGAGAGAGGAGAGAAAGAACATGGTTGCTACAAGGTGACGAGTTCAGTTTTGGATGTACTGAATTTGCTCTATTTGTGACACAGCACTGGGCTGTGTGAAGGCTAAATGGATGCATGATTTTGTGGCTTGGTAATATGGGCAATCAGGGTGACATGAGACCCTAGGGTGGAGGCAGGGCACCACTAGGGGCCAAGGTTACACTTGTGGGCTGTACTTAAACCCTTTCCGTATCTCTACTCCATTATTTTCTAATTCTAAAGAGCTGGGGAACCAGTACCTCTGTCATTGTCTCTCTTTGCCATTATATCTAGAGGGAAAATTAACAGTTAAACAGTTTTCACACTGTCACTCACAACTTGCACACCTACGTTTTTTTCCTAGCTAAGGAGAAAGAAGGCATGCAAACTACCTCCCTGCGCAAGGCTGCAGGAGGCTCTAAGCCAGCCGCGCAGCTGATTCTCTGAGAGCAGATGAATTCCACCTATGCTGAAGCTGGGTTTCAGGGTCTAAAACCCAAGTAATAACTAAGGTTCTGCAAGGATTGAATTGGTCATCAGTGAG